>SNQJ01S0045326.1:0-43075 GCA_010110895.2 Picea sitchensis | reverse complement strand
TTCAATGTACACTTCTTCCTCAATGATCCCATTGAGGAACGCAGTTTTTAGGTCCATTTGATGAATGCGCCAGCCCATATACGCTGAGAATGAAAGGATGGATATTATGGAAGAGTACCTTGCAACAGGTGCAAAAGTCTCATCATAATCTATCCCCTTGATATGTGAGAAGCCTCAGGCCACAAACCTGGCCTTTTATTTCTCCACACTCCCATCAGTAACTTTCTTTACCTTGTAGATCCATCTCGAACCTACCACTGATTTGTCGACCGGTCTTGGGACAATTTCCCATGCAATGTTTTTGAGAATGGAGTCATCCTCCTCTACCATAGCATCAACCCAAGTGGGGTCCTTCACTGCTTCCTGAAAGGAATATGGTTCAGTCTCAATACATTTTCTCATGAGAGCCATGTATCCAACAAATCGATCAGGAGACTGTCTTTGTCTGCGCTGTGAAGTAGGGTCTCCTACATTCTGTGCAGCATCTAATCTCAATCTGTCAACATCCGTGGTGCGCTTTATGCCATTTCTGATGGATGGATCTGCTTGAGTGGTTTCCTCCACTCCATGAACCTCTGCATGAGGTTGGTCCACATATTGAGACTCATCCTTGGGAACCAACAGTTCCTCTTATGCATGCAAGTCTAGCTCCCTCTCAAGCAACAACCACATGGATCTACCCTCATCGAATTTCATATGCCATCGCATAACAGTCATCTTACTGTTCGAAAAATACACAAGATAGATATGGGGTATTTCTGTGTACCCCACAAATATCCTAACTTCAGCAGTTGGTTCCAGCTTCTTCCTGGCATCCTTGGTCACATGCACATAAACAGATGAGCCAAAAATTTTAAAATGAGAAACATCAGGTTTCTTACCAGTAAAAGATTCTTCAGGTGCACTCATGCCAAGTACTCTATGAGGACAACGGTTCTCCACACAAACCGCAGTATTGCATGCTTCTGCCCACAAATGCATTGGTAGGCCCTGATCATGCAACATCACTCATGCTGCACCCACGATTGTTCTGTTCTTTCTCTCCGTGACCCCATTTTACTGTGGGTTATGAGGTGCTATGAGTTCTCTTCGAATTCCTTCTCTGTTGCAGAAGTCTTTGAATTCATTAGAGATGTATTCTCCACCATTATCACTCCTTAGAGCCTTCACTTGCTTCCTCGACTCTTTCTCCACCAATGGTTTAAACTCACAGAACTTTGAGAATGTTTGATCCTTCTTCTGCATGAAGAATATCCAGGATTTACGAGAAAATTCATCAACAAAAATAACATAATACCTATGTTTTGCTGTTGAAGAAACCAAGAATGGTCCACACACATCTGTGTGAATTCTCTCTAGGATCACTGAAGCACGGTTCTCCTTTTCATGAAAGGTGGACTTTACATACTTCCACAGGGTGCACCCCTTGCATTGATCTAACTGAGCAAGTGTTCCCCTTGGAATTCCAGTAGATATTTTTTGCATGATTTTCAAGGCTCCATGATGAAGATGACCCAATCTACTGTGCCATAATTCGCCCTCATCCCGGCTCACCACTTTTACTACCTTGCCTATCATGGCATTACAGCCATCTACCTCCAGCATGTAGACATTATTGATTTGAATCCCTATCTTCCTGACTTGAACCGTTGATTTATGTCGCAGGTAGGATTTTCCACTGCTAAAAACAACATCATAGCCTCTGTCCTCCAACATTGCAACGGAGACCAGGTTTTTCTTCAGACCTGGAACATGCATAACATTTTTCAATTGAAATGGTTTACCTAAATCCCTCTGAAAGGTAATGCTACCAATACCAGTTGCACTGTATCGTCCATCATCGCCCATCTCTATATGGATTCTGAGATCTTTCTCCTCCATGTCAATGAAAGACTCTTTATATCCCATCGTGTGGAAGGAAGCGCCACTATCCAAATACCACATCGATCTCGATGCACTTGAAGCCATGGATGTGATCAAAGCGAAGTCAAGTTCAAATTGCGAGACAAAAGCCTCACCAGTTGCATCTCCAACAACCGTCTTGTTCTTCCTCTTCTGTGGATAGTTAGTAGCGAGATGCCCATGTTCGTGAAAGTGAAAACACTTCACTTTGGACAAATCCAGCTTCTTGACTTTATACTTGTATTTTGGATGGAATTTCTTCCCTTTCCCTTTCCTTGCCTTGGCAGTCAATGCACAATCCTCTTCATCATCATGCTTTGATGAAGATCCATCTCTAGTGTTTTGCCTGAACTCCTCTTGCACTAGATCCGACCATAGTCGTTCCCAATTCGGAAATTTGTCCCTTCCATTGACAGAGTCTTGAGAACTGTGCTAACTCTTGGGAAGTCCTAGGAGCGCCAAGCTCACCAAATCATCAACAGCGACTGTTATTCCCACACTTCCAAGCTCATCCCAACATTGGACAAACTTCGTGAGATATTTTGGAATGGTGTCACCCTTCTCCATCTTGATCTTCCTGAGTTTATATTTGAGTGCCAATTTCCTATGGTCGATACTATTTTGGAATAGATCCGTCAAAACCTTCCACATTTCATGTGTTGTGGTTTTCCCATGGAGACTTGAGACAATGTGGTCTCGAACTCCCTCCAATAGAATCCTCCTTGCCTTTGCCACTTTCTTTTGCCATGCATCAAGATTTGCAGTGTATGTCGCATCCAGCTTAGGAACATATTTGTTAATGTAATACTTCAATACATTTTCTTCTAGTACTGCTTCCATCCTGTCCTTCCAAGTGATGTAGTTCGAGCCTCCCTTGAGTGCATACTCCAACCTCAAACTATTGAAAGACATTTTGATCTTGAATCAACTGTCGCACCAAGAAAATCCTACAAATTTGAATGTTATGCCACCACCAAAACTCAACTTCTGCAACTTCTCTTGCCCTGGGAGGTTCGCACCCCACCTAAGAGCAGCCTCAGGGAAGTTCGCACCCTACCAGTGCTTAGCCTGCGAACTCTCTGAGAAAGATCGCACCCTGCTAGTGTATAGCCTGCGAACCTTCTGGGGAAGTTCACACTGTACTTCACTGTGGGGTGAGGGAAGTTCACACTTCTCCCTTAAGAAGCCTGGGAGAATGTCAATGAAGTTCGCACCCTGCTAGAGACAGGACCTGCGAAAATGAAATTATGTTCACACCTCACTTTCGTAGCTCCATGGACTCCGTGGCTCTTATACCATGTAGAAATTTCAATACAAATTAAGTATTTCCTGCGATTCTCCTGATATAACAATTTTAGGCCACTATTAAATACAGAATCACTTCTACTATTAATCTTGCAGAAAATTAAACCACAATCACAAAGTGAAATATCAAGAACACATAACACATAATTTTTTACCGGGAAAGCATAAAGCTAAAAAGCCCACTCTCATATATTATGTATATCATGAATCATGAAACAATCTCATACAAAACTCTAATCCAAGAGCTCTCAGTACAATACAGTCGTCCCACACTATCATACACAAATCAACAAATACATGTGCCAATTCCTATGTCCAGAGAGCTTGCCTCCTCTGCACAATCCTTGCAATTTGAATTCTCACAATGATTCGAATTTCCTAGATTGCACATGCTCATAAGCATATTCACTGCATGTGTGATCAAATCACAACTAATAGCCAAACAGTCCCTTTCACCTGTTATATCAACTAAGTCCCCACTGGATCTGACATGCATGTAGTTAATCGTGGCGAATCTTCAGTTGCATGTGAGTTCACTGATTGTGAATTAATGAATAATTAATTCACTGAACTCTCACTAGTGCAAGTTTAGTTACAACTAGTACAATGGATCTTAACTCACTTAACTACACTTATAATTCTGTTACAAATCCAACTCACTCAATTAGGAATGAAATAATAGATTAATATTTATTGTCCAATTTATTTAAGGGAAAAGTAAATTAGACACATGTTTCTTGTTGACTTTTCAACACTCCCTCTCAACAAGAAAGGGATTATCCTTCACCCCAATCCTTTCTCTATGATATTCAAATTTTCTCCTCGTAAGCGCCTTCATCACAATGTCTTCATCCTGATCTTCGGTAGGAATGTATTGAAGCAACATGATCTTCCGCTGCACACAATCTCTGAGATAATGATACCAGATATCTATATGCTTAGATCTGTCATGAAACATAGGATTAATCAAGAGTTTAATGCAACTCTGATTATCACAATAAATCATTGTCGGATCTAAATGAGAACCAAACAAACCAACTAAGATCTTTCTCATCCAGATAACCTCACATGCAGCTTGACTTGCTGCCATGTATTCCTCTTCCGCTGAACCGAGTGCCATGGATCTTTGTTTCCTATTGTACCAAGAAACGGATGTAGATCTGATACTAAAGATACCCCCTGATGTGCTCTTTCTATCCATTGGGATGCCCTCCCAATCTTCATCCATTAATCCATGCAACGTCACCTCATCCGTCTGTCTGTACCATAATCCATATTGAGATGTGCCCTTCAGATATCTCAGGACAAGCTTACCCGCATTCCAAAAGAGTTTGGTAGGATTAACCATCACTTGACTTAGCTGGTTAACCGCATAGCAAATGTTCGGTCTCATGTTCACTAAATACATTAGTGAACCCGCTAACTGTCGATAGACAATAGCATCCACTACCTCTCCAGAAGTAGCATCCTCTTTCCTCCAGTTTCTTGGAAGAGGAGTATCCATACTTTCCTTGACACAAAAAAAGTTCACCATCTCACTGCCATATTTCCAAACCAAGGAAATAATGAAGAAGGCACAAATCCTTCATCTCAAACTCCTTTCCGAGGTCCTCCTTGCATGAGTGTATCAGCTGCTCATCACCAGTCAGTATTAAATCATCAACATAAAGAAAAATGATTAAAAGCTTACCCTCCACCACAATTTGGTATAAGTTTGCATCCGCTTCACTTTTGGTGAAGCCCAATCCAGTGAAATAGCTGTCTATCCGAGTGTACCAAGCATTGGGTGCTTTCTTCAGCCCATACAATTCTCTCTTGAGTCTACACACTTGCAACTCTCTATTAAAGGTCTCAAAACCTTATGGTTTTTGAATGTACACTTCTTCCTCAATGATCCCATTGAGGAACACAGTTTTTACATCCATATGATGAATGCACCAACCCATCTGCACTGAGAGTGCAAGGATGGATCTTATGGAAGAGTACCTTCTGACAGGTGAAAAAGTCTCATCATAATCTATCCCCTCGATATCTGAGAACCCTCAGGCCAAAAACCTAGCCTTGTATTTCTCCACACTCCCATCAATAGCTTTCTTTACCTTGTAGATCCATATCGAACCTACCACTGATTTGTCAACCGGTCTTGGGACAATTTCCCATGCACTATTTTTTAAAATGGAGTCATACTCCTCTACCATAGCACCAACCCAAGTGGAGTCCTGCACTACTTCCTGAAAGGAAGATGGTCCAGTCACAATACATTTGCTCATGAGAGCCATGTATCCAGCAAATCGATTAGGAGACTGTCTCTGTCTGCACTGTGGAGTAGGGGCTCCTACATTCTGTGCAGAATCTAGTCTCAATCTGTCAGCTTCCATGGTGGGATTTCTGCCATTTCTAATGGATGGCTCTACTTGAGTAGTTTCCTCCACTCCATGAACCTCCTCATGTGGCTGGTCTGCATCTTGAGACTCATCCTTGGGAACCAGCACTTCCTCTTCTGCATGCAAGTCTAGCTCCCTCTCAAGCGACAACCGCATGGTTTTCCCCTCATCAAATTTTATATCCCATTGCATAACAGTCATCTTATTGTTCGAAAAATACACACGATAATTATGGAGTGTTTCTGTGTACCCCACAAATATCCCAACTTCAGCAGTCGGTTCCAGATTCTTCTTGGCATCCTTGGTCACATGCACATAAACAGATGAGCCAAAATTTTTAAAATGAGAAACATCAAGTTTCTTACTAGTAAAAGATTCTTCAGGTGTACTCATGCCAAGTACTCTATGAGGACAACGGTTATGCACATAAACCGCAGTATTGCATGCTTATGCCCACAAATGCATTGGTAGGCCCTGATCATGCAACATCGCTCTAGCTGCACCCACGATTGTTCTGTTCTTTCTCTCGGCGACCCCATTTTGTTGTGGGTTATGAGGCACTATGATTTCTCTTCAAATTCATTCTCTGCTACAGAATTATTTGAATTCATTAGAGATTTATTCTCCACCATTATCGCTCCTTAGAGCCTTCACTTTCTTCCCCGACTCTTTCTCCACCAATGGTTTAAACTCACAGAACTTGAGAATGTTTGATCCTTCTTCTGCATGAAGAATATCCATCATTTACGAGAAAAGTCATCAAAAAAAATAACATAACACCTATGTTTTGTTGTTGAAGCAACCGAGAATGGTCCACACAAACGTCCGTGTGAATTCTCTCAAGATCACCGAACCACGATTCTCCTTTTCATGAAAGATGGACTTTACATGCTTCCCTAGGGTGCATCCCTTGCACTGATATGACTGAGAAAGTGTTCCCCCTTGGAAGTCGGTAGATGTTGTTGCATGATTTTCAGGATCCTCATGATGAATATGGCCCAATCGCTTGTGCCATGATTCACCCTCATCCCAGATCACCACTTTTTCCGCCTTGCCTATCATTTACTGTTCGCGACCATCTACCTGTAGCATGTAGATATTCTTAACTTCGAATCCCTATCTTCTTGACTTGACCCATTGATTTATATGTCTCATGTGAAACTTTCCCTTGCTAAAAACAACATCATAGCCCTCTTCCCTCAACATCGCTTTGTTGAGACCGGAGTTTTTCTTGGATCACGGAACATGCATAAAAATTTCAATTGAAATGGTTTTCCTAACTCCCTCTAAAAGGTAAATGGGTACCAATACGGTTACTATATAGTCCATTGTTGCCCGTCTCTATATGCATTCTTAGATCTTTCTCCTCTAAGTCAATGAAAGACTCTTTATCTCCAATCATGTGGAAGGAAGTGCCACTATTTGAATACCACACCGATCTTCGATGCACTTGAAGCCATGCATCACGATCAAGAGAAGTCAATTTTAGGTGTGAGACAAAGGCCTTGGGTTAGGCTCCGACAACTTTGTTGACGGGCAAAAATGAACTCTCGCCAACTGGAAGAGTGGATACAATTAGGGTTGTCTAAATAGCAAGCCATTTAGGATGATCCACCACGGCCGGTTTAGCGGCTCCATTGGCGATCTAATTCCTAGGAAAGCGAAAGAAAAACTAAACTAAAGGGAACTAATAAAACAACAAGATTAAAACAAAATTTGATAAATAACTCTAAAATAAATATATACAATTAACTATATAATACTATAATAATTCTATGAAATAAAGCATTCAACTATCCATCTTGAGGAATTAGATCTTTAATCACAAATGTACAATATTAACAAATTACA
Organism: Picea sitchensis; assembly: GCA_010110895.2. Classification (NCBI taxonomy): domain Eukaryota; kingdom Viridiplantae; phylum Streptophyta; class Pinopsida; order Pinales; family Pinaceae; genus Picea; species Picea sitchensis. The sequence continues at coordinate 35,633 of SNQJ01S0045326.1, read as the reverse complement.
GATTTAAATCAAAACCTGCAAAAAAAACAGAATAAAAAAAAAAAAAAAAAAAAAAAAAACTATTTTATTTTTTTATTTTATAATTTTATGAAAAGAAATAAAATGAAAACTAACTAATATGGGCAATTAAAAAAATAATCCTAACTATAAATCTGAACTAATATATCTATCTAAACTAATTAAATATAACACTAATAAACTAACTTTGTAATAAATGCTTTCCGCTTTGTCTTGTGTAAAGGGTCCGGTTGATTGTTCGTTAGGAGGAATTCCCTTTTTTAGATTCTCTGCAATCTTCTTGTAAATAGGAAGCAACAATGCTCTTTACATTAAAATATCAATATGAGAACAAAAAAGACATAAAATTGACAACAATCTTATGATTTACAAATCATCGCAATTAGACAAGCCATATGTGAAGTTTGTACAAAATGATTCATTTAGCGAAGAAGATAAACCTTTAATTCATTAAATGAAACAAAGTAATTGTTGTACTTTAAAATAGGAGAGATCAGATAACACATTGAATCAAATCACATCAACACCTGTGAATCATGATAGCTAAAGTGAGTGATAATTGATTGCAAGTTAAGTGTTATCCAACCAGAAAAATCCTACAAATTGAATATTGTCAATCACCCAAAACTCCAGCTAGCGCAAGTTCTCTTCCTTACAGGGGTCGCACCCACCTAAGAAGCGACCTCGGGGAAGTTCACGCCTACCGGTCTTAGCCCTCTGAACTCCTGGGAAAATCAGCACCCTTCTAGTGTATGGCACCTTGAACCTTCTAGGGAAGTTCTCCATGTACTTCCTTGTATGGGGTGAGGAAGTTCACTTCTCATAAGAAAGGCACATTGAGGAAGGTCAATGGAAGTTTGCACCCTACTAGAGAGGCGGACTGCGAGGAATGAAATTATATTGCACCTCGCCCAGTAGCTCCGTGGTCTCAGTGGCTCACGATTACCATGTAGAAATTTCAATGCAAATTAAGTATTTCTATGATTCTCCTGATCTAACAATTTTTGCACTTGTTAAATGCAAAATCGCTTCTACTAATATTCTTTGCAAAAGATTAAACCACAATCACAAAGTGAGATATCAAGAACACAAAACACAGAATTTTTTACGAGAGCGTAAAGCTAAAACCCACTATCATATATTATGTATATCATGAATCAAGAAAAAAATCTCATACAAAACTCTAATCAAAGGCTCTCATTAGTACAATACAATCGTCTCACCTTTGTCATGCACAAGTCAGCAAATACATGTGCCGATTCTGTGTCGGAATGACTTGCCTCCTCTGCACAATCCTTGCAATTTGAATTCTCACAATGAATTTGAATTTTCTAGTTTTGCACATGCTCATAAGCATATTCAGCATGTGTGAACAAATCACAAATGATATCCAAACTATCCCTTTCACATTTTATCTCCAGCTAGCTCTCAATTTGGATCACGACATGCATGTAGTTAATGGGTAAGATCTTGGGTTGCATGTGAGTTGCTACACTAGTGTGAATTAATGAATAATTAATTCGCTGAACTCACTAGTGGAGTTTAGTTACAACTATTACAATTGATCTTAACTCACTTAACTACACTTGTAATTCTTTACAAATCCAACTCCCTCAATTATGAATGAAATAATAGATTGATATTTATTGTCCAATTTATTTAAAGGAAAATGAAATTACACACATGTTTCTTGTTTACTTTTCAGCACTACCTCTCAACAAGAAAGGGCTTATCCTTTACCCCAATCCTGTCCTCCTATGATATTCGAATTTTCTCTGGTAGGCACCTTTGTCACAATAATAACATCTGATCTTTGTAGGAATGTATTGAAGCAACATGATCTTAAATTTGCACTACAATCTCTGAGATGATGATACGGATATCTATGTGTATATCTTGTCATGAAAAACATGGTTAATCGAGAGTTTAATGCAATTTTGATTATCACAATATATCAACATGGATCTAAATGAGATGACAAACCAACCAAGAATCTTTCTCATCGGATAGCCTCACATGTAACGGTGGCTGCCATGTATTCGCTTTAAGCTGAGCTAGGTGTATGTATCTTTCTTTCCTTCTATGCCGAAGCGGATGCATCGATCAACACCCTGATGTGCTCTTTCTATCCGTTGAGATGCCCACCCAATCTGCATCCATAAAGCATTGCAACTTCACCTCATCTGTCTATATATACCATAATCCATACTCAAACGTGCCCTTCAGATATCTCAGGAAAAGCTTACCCACCTTCCAAAAGAGGTTTGAAAGGTAGGCAACCATCGCTTATTAGCTGGTTAACGCGCCATGAAATGTTGGTCTCATGTTCTTCAATGCGATAGCAGACCTTTCGCTGTCGATGAACGATAGCATCCACTACCTCTCCATATGTAGCATCCTCTTTCCTCCAGTGTTTTGGAAGAGGAGTATCCATGGAGTTTGCAACCCTCCATGTGAAAACTACGGTATCTCCTTACATACTGTGATATTTACACAAAGAAAGTTCACCATCCTGAAACGCCATATTTCCAAAGGAAATAATGAAGAAGGCCCAAATCTTCATCTCAAACTCCTTTGGAGTCATCCTTGCACGAGTGTATCATTTGCTCATCACCGGTCGATATTAAATCATCAACACAATGATTAAAATCCTTACCCTCCACCAATTTGGTATAGGTTTGCATCAACTTCACTTTTGGTGAAGCCCAATCCGTGAAATAGTTGTCTATCTGAGTGTACCAAGCATTGGGTGCTTTCTTCAGCCCATACAAATCTCTCTTGAGTCCGCACACATGCAACTCTCTGTCAAAGGTCCTCAAAACCTACGAGACTTGTTCAATGTACACTTCTTCCTCAATGATCTGGTTGAGGAACCACAGTTTACATCCATCCGATGAATGCGCTAGCCCATCTGCGTTGAGAGTACAAGGATGAATCTTATGGAAGAGTACCTTCTAACAGTTGCTAGAATTCATAATCTATCCCCTCGATCTACGAAATTACTCGGGCCAAAAACCTAGCCTTGTATTTCTCCATCCCATCAGCAACTTTCTTTACCTTGTAGATCCATATCTAACCTACCACTGATTTATCAATAGGTCTTGGGACAATTTCCCATGCACTATTTTTGACAATGGTCTATACTCCTCTACAGCACCAACCCAAAATTAGGGTCCTTTGCTTCACGAAGGAAGATTAGTTCGATCTGTCGTTCTCCTTGAGCCGTATCCGACCGTCGATCGGGTATCTGCATCTTGTTGTGAAATAGAGGCTCCTACGATACATGCGACATCTAGTCTCAATCTGTCATCTTTTGTGGTGCGCTTTCTGCCATTTATGATGGATTTCTCTGCTTGAGTGGTTTCCTCTCCTCCATGAACCTCCTCATGTGGCTGGTCCACATCTTGGGACTATCCTTTTGAACCAATACTTCCTCTTATATAAGTCTAGCTCCTCTCAGCGACAACATGGATCTAACCTTCAGATTTTATATGCCATGCATAATGAGTCATATTATTATTCGGAAAATACACAAGAATAGATATGGGAATTGTTTAAAGCCCGCCCCACAAATATCCTAACTTGATGATTGGTTCGGCTTCTTCACGGCATCCTTGGTCACATGCATAACCGGATGAGTGAATATTTAAAATGAAAACATCGGGGTTTTCTTATAGTAAAGATTCTTGGTGTACTCATGCCAAATTGTACTCTATGAGGACAATGGTTATGCACATAAGCTGCGGTGTTAAAGTATGCTTCCCACAAATGCATTGGTAGGCCACGATCATGCAACATCGCTCCTGTTGCACCCATGATCATTCCATTCTCTTTCTCTCCGCTGACCCCTGTTCTACGTAGGTTATGAGGCATTATGATTTCTCTTCGAATTCCTTCTCTGTAACAGAATTCTTTGAATTCATTGGATATGTATTCTCCACCATTATCCTCCTTAGAGCCTTCACTTGCTTCCCAGAGCTCTTTCTCCACCAATGGTTTAAACTCCTGGAACTTTGAGAATGTTTGAATCAGCTATGCCAGAAGAATATTAAATCATTATGAAGCATTAGCAACAAAATAACATAATACCTATGTTTGTTGTTGAAGCAACTGAGAATGATCCACACACATCTGTGTGAATTCTCTCAAGGATAACCAAAGCACGGTTCTCCTTTTAATGAAAGGTGGACTTTTCTACATACTTGAAGTTACTTGCAGCGATCTAAGCCCGAGCAAGTGTTCCCTTGGAAGTCCAGTAAATATTTGCTGCGCGGTTTTCAGAGGCTCCATGATGAAGATATTATTATCTCGTGCCATAATTCTTCCTCATCCCATCTCACCACTTTGTTGTTTCCTTGCCTATCATGGCACTACAGCCATCTACCTCTAGCATGTAGAGATTCTTGACTCAAATCCCTATCTTCTTGAATTCACTCGTTGCTTTAATAATGCTCATGTAGAGTTTTCCCTTCTAAAAACAACATCGCCAGCCTCTATCTTGGACACGGAACATGCATAGCATTTTTCAATTGAAATGGTTTACGACTCTCCCTCACGAGAAAGGTAATGGTACCAATACAGTTGCACTGTATCGTCCATTGTCCCATCTCTATATCCATTATGAGATCTTTCAACTCCAAGTCAATGAAAGACTCTTTATCCTATCATGTGGAAGGAAGTGACACTATCCATCTCCTGTGATCCGTGCACTTGGAAAGCCATGCATCTCGATCAAAGCGAAGTCAATTTCAAATTGCAAGACAAGAGCCCCATACAGTTGCAGCTCCAGAAAACGTTTTGTTCTTCCTCTTCTGTGGACAACTAGTAGCGATATGCCCATGTTTGTGACAATGAAAACAATTCACTTTGGAAAAATACAACTTCTTGACTTTGGAATTTCAGTTTGGATGGAATTTTGTCCCTTCCCTTTCCTTGCCTTAGCGGTCAAAGCACAATCATATTCATCATCATGCTTTGATGAAGATCCCTCTCTAGTGTTTCCATTTGAACTCCTCTTGCACTAGATATGACCATAGTCGTTCCCAATTCAGCAATTTTTCCCTTCCATTGTGATCTTGAAGGCCCAATGCCAACTCTTAGGAAGTCTAGGAGCTCAAAGCTCATGAAATCATCAACAACGGTATTATTCCCACACTTCCAAACTCATCCCGACATTGAACAAACTTCATGATATATTTTGAAATGGAGTCACCCTTCTCCATCTTAGAGATTCACGAGTTTATCTTTGGTACTTAATTTCCTATGGTAAAGCTCTTGTTGTTTTGGAAGAGATCCGTCAAAACCTTCCACATTCCATGTGTTGTGGTTTTCCATGGAGACTTGAGACAAAGTGGTCTCATACTCCCTCCCTCTGAGAATCCTCCCTCGCCTTTGCCACTTTCTTTTTGCCATGCATCAAGATTTGCGATGTCACAGCCATCCATCTTAGGAACATCTTTGTCAATATAATCCTTCAAGCCATTTTCTTGAGTACTTCTTCCATCCTATCCTTCAAAGCAATGTAGTTTGAGATGCCCTCGATTGCATACTCCAACCTCAAACCATTGAAAGACATTTCGATCTTGAATCAAGCTGCACTAAGAAAATCTTGCAAATTCAGATGTTATCCAACCACAAAACTCAAATGCTGCAATTCCTCTTGCCCTGAGAGGTTCGCCTGCGCTCGGGCGGCACGGGGAATTTCTCACCTACCGGTGCCTAGCTGCGAACTCTCACGAGCAATTTAGCACCCTACTAGTGTAGCCTCACATGCGGCTTGACTGCGGCTACCATGTATTGATGTAAGCTGGGCCAGGTGCCATGGATCTTTGTTTCTTTTGTACCAAGAAATGATTGTAGATCCGATACTAAATATCCCTTCTGATGTGCTCTTTATGTCCATTGGGCTACCCTTGTCTGCATCGATGGTAATACCTTTCACCTCATTCGTCTGTTTTTACCATAATCCATACTCAGATCTTCCCTTCAAATATCTCATGACATTCTTACCTGCCTTCCAAAGAGTTTGGTAAAACCCAACCATTAACCGAGCTTAGGTTAGCGCATAGAAAATGTCGGTCTGCGTGTTCACTAAATACGTTAAGCGAACCCGCTAACGTAATGATAGATAGCGTATCCACTACCACTCAGTAGTATCATCCCTCTATGTGAAACTTACTTAGTATCTCCCTTGCATACTTTTCTTGGGGTTCAAGAGTTCACCATCATTTGCCATATTTCCAAACCAAAGGAAATAATGAAGAAGGCCCAAATCCTTCATCTCAAATTTCCTTTGCAAGGTCCTCCTTTCATTAATTAGATTAGCCTACCATCACTAGTCAATATTAAATCATCAACACCAAGAACAAGGATTAAAATCTTACCCTCCACCACAGTTTGGTAAAGGTTTGCATCTCTACACTTTTAGTGAAGCCCAATCCAGTGAAATAGTTGTCTATAGAATTATGCCAAGCCGGGAGTGCTTCCTTCATCCCATCGGTGCTCTCTTAGAAAGTGCACACATACAGCTCTATCAAGGTCTCAAACCTTTTTGGTTTTCAATGTCACAATTCTTCTCCTACTCCTATACTCTCTATATATATACTCTCAGCCAGGTCATTGAGGCGGTTACATCCATATGATGAATCGCCCATTACATCTATTTGAGTGAAAGGATGGATATTATGGAAGAGTACCTTCCGACAGGTTACAAAATTCTCATCATAATCTATCCCCTCTGTTAGCGGAAGCCTGGACCTAAGCCTGGCCTTGTATTTCTCCCACCTTAAATGTGACTTGCTTTACTTTGTAGATCCATCTTGAACCTACCGTTGATTTGTCGATCGGTCTTGGGGACAATTTCCCATGCCTTTGTTTTTGACAATGGAGTGTACTCCTCACCATGAATCAACCCAATTAGGGTCCTTCACTTCTTCCCTAAAGGAATGGTCCAATCTTAATACATTTCTCCTTGAGCCATGTATAAAACCAATCGTCGAGCTGTCTTTATCTTGTTGTGAAGTAGGGTTCTACATTACATTGTATATAGTCTCAATCATCGGCTTAGTAGTGAAACTACGCCATTTCTAATGGATGTATCTGCTTGATTGGTTTCCTCCACTCCACTTCTGAATCATGTGGTTGGTCACATCTTGAGACTGAATCCTTGAGATATGATTCCTCTCTTATGCATGTAAGCCTAGCTCCCTCTCAAGCAACAACCGCATGGATTTACCCTCATAGAATTTTATATCCCATCGCATAATAGTCCTCTTATTGTTCGGGAAATACACCTGCGATAGTATGGGGTGTTTCTATAGCGCCCCACAAAATATCCTAACCCGGTGATTGGTTCCAATTTCTTCTTGGCATCCTTGGTCACATGCACATAAGCGGATAGACCAAAATTTTTTAAAATGAGAAACACCAGGTTTCTTACCGATAGCGTTCTTGGTGTACTCATGCCAAATGCTCTATGAGGACAATGGTTGCGCACATAAATACGATTATTTCATGTACGTACAAATGCGTTAGTAGTCTGATCCTTTAACGTTATAATGCTGCACTCATGATTGTTCTGTTCTTTCTCTGCGACCCCATTTTGTTGTGTGTTATGGTAGCCCATGAGTTCTCTTCAAATTCTTTCTCTGCGAGGAAGTATTTGGAATTGTAGAAGATGTATTCTCCACCATTATAAATCCTTAGAGCCTTCCACTTGCTTCGACTCTTTCTCCACCAATGGTTTAAACTCCACAGGGCTTTGAGAATGTTTGGTCCTTCTTATGCATGAAGAATATTCATGTTCACAAGAAAAGTCATCAACAAAATAACATAATAACTATGTTATTTTTGACAATAAGGAAATAGATCCCACTGCGTCTGTGTGAATTCTTTCTAGGATCACTGAAGCACTGTTCTCCTTTTCATTAAAGGTGGGCTTTACATACTTCCACAGGGGTGCACCCCTTGCAATGATCTTAATGAGCAAGTGTTCCCCTTGGAAGTCTGGTAGATATTTGTTGCATGATTTTCAAGGCTCAATGATGAAGATGGCCCAATCTCCATGCCATAATTCTTTTGCATTCATCCCGGCTCACCACTTTTCCTTCCTTTCCTATCATTGCATTGAAACCATCTACCTCGGCGTAGCAGAGATTCTGTGGCTCGAATCCTATATTCTTGACTTGACCCATTGTTTTTTGTCTCATGTAGGATTTTCCACTACTAAAAACAACATCTTAGCCTCTATCCTCCAACATTGCAAATGAGACCGAGACTTGTCATTGACTTGGAACATGCATAACATTTTCAATTGAAATGGTTTACTGACTCCCTCTGAAAGTTAATGGTACAAATACGGTTGCATTGTATCTTCCATGCTATCGCCCATCTCTATATGCATTGATGCGAGATCTTTATCCTCAAGTCAATGAAAGACTCTTTATCTCCGATCATGTGGAAGGAAGTGCCACTTTCCAAATACCACACCGATCCCAGTGTGCTTGAAGCCATGCATGCGATCAGAGAGAAATCAAGCTCAAATTGAATGAGAGCCTCACCCGATTCTGACTCAACATCTTATTCTTCCTCTTACGTGAATGATTTAATGTTGGCTAAGATGCCCATGTTCGTGATAGTGAAAACACTTCGCTTTGGACAAATCTATATTCTTGACTTTGGACTTGGATTTTGTGATTGGATTTCTTCCCTTTCCCTTCCTTGCCTTGGTAGTCAAATCTGAAATCCTCTTCATCATCCAGCTTTGATGAAGATCCATCTAAGTGTTCTGAACTCCTCTTGCACTAGATCCCAATACCATGAAAATGGATTTCCCAGTAATTTTTTTTCCCTTCCATTGATAGAGTCTTGGTAACTGTGTCAACTCTTAGGAATCCATAGGAGTGCCAAGCTCATCAAATCATCAACAATGACTATTATTCCCACACTTCCAAACTCATCCAGGGTTTATCTTTAGTGCCAATTTCTATAGGCCATACTATTTTAGAACGAGATCCATAATGAAACTTGCACATTGCATATGGTGTGGTGTTTCCATGGAGACTTGAGACAATGTGGTCTCAAACTCCCTCCAACAAAATTCTCTATCCAGCACGCCACTTTCTTTTTCAGCCATCACATCCGGCCAGGAACATATTTATCAATGTAATCCTTCAAACCATTATCTTCGAGCACTGCCTCCATCCAGTCCTTCCAAGAAATGTAGTTAGAACTACCCTTGAGTTCATACTCTAACCTCAAACCATTAAATCATTTGGAGCAGATCAGCTATGTTTCGAAAATCCTGCATGGTCAGATGTTATCCAACCGCAAAAACTTTCAATTATTGCAACTTCTCTTGCCACAGGAGGTTACTTGCTTTTGAAGCGGTGTGAGGAGGATGCGCACCCTACGGTCACCTAGCACAAGAACTCTGAAAGTTAAGCACCTACTGATGTATAGCACATGCAAACCTTAGGGAAGTTAAACGCTTTGTACTTCGCGTAGGGTGAAGAGTTCACACTTCTCCATCAGAATCCTTTCTGAGAATGTCAATGAATTTACCAGCACCTATGAAACCGGGACTGTGAGAATGGGGTAATGTTCTCACCTCCTTCCTTGACTCAAGTGGCCTCAGTGGCTCTGATACCATGTAGAATTTCATTACAAATTAATTATTTCCTGCGATTATCCTGATCCCAATTTTATGCCACTGTAAATACAAATGGCTACTAATATTCTTGCGGAAAATTAAACCACGATCCCAACCCTGATCACAAAGTGAAATATCAGAACACATAACCTGGAGAGTTTTTCTTAGGAAGCGTAAAATTAAAACCTATCATATATTGTATATCATGAATCATAGTGAACAATCTCATACAAAACTCCTAATCCAGAGCTCTTTCGATTACAATGCAATGTCTGTATCATACAAATCAACAAATACGTAATGCCAATTCTTGTGTCCAGACCACTTGTCTCCTCTACACAAATCCTTGCAACTAGAATTCTCACAATGAATTCAAAATTCCTAGTTTTCACATGCTCATAAACATATTCTTTGCATGTGATCAAATCCTGGTAGGTGATGTAAGCAAGTCCCTTTCTGTTATCTCAGGTCTCCTTAGATCGACATGCATGTAGTTAGCAGTGGTGAATCTTCAGTTGCATTAATGAGTTCGATTGTAGATTAATGAATAATTAATTCACTTTGAACTCTCCGCTAATTCTTTGGATTTGAGTTACAACTGATACAATTGAAGTCTTAACTCCTTAACTACACTTATGAATTAATTTAAATTAGCTCACTTTCGATTATGAATGAGATAATGAATTAATATTTATTGTCAATTTATTTAAGGGAAAGAAAGTAAATTAGACATATGTTTCTTATTGACTTTTCAGGATATGAGTGTTTATGGAAACCATATCAAATGTTAAGCCAATGTTTTAATGCATCGGACCACTTCACAAATTAATTCAATCGATTAACTATAGAACCAATGAAGTCATCATACCCATAATACTACAAAGATTTTCATAGTGGATTTATCAATAAGCTCATAAGAATTTAGTTTTAATCACTATGGGTGCCTTCAAAGCGACATTTCTAAGGTAAAATATATGAAACCAAGTCCAAGTTTTATATTCAAATTCATTATACGGTCATGAATTTAAAACAAAACAATGAAAATGCAAATAATAAAAACGATGGATAAGCAGTAATCATCACCTTTAAACTCGGAAACATAAATATTTACAAATGGAAGGTGATGGTAGCTATAGAAAGATATAATCTCTTTGTGAGAACTTTGATTGTGATAAGAATGGAGTGATAATCATTGGTGGTTGCCAGAGTATCTGAGAAACTCTTTTGGGGTTTTGTGGAAAATTGAAGATCTAGAAATTGGCTTAAAGAAAGAAGTCTCCAAACCTAGCCATGGAAAATGGAGTACAATAATAATCCAAGAGATGAATTAGAGGAGAGATTTTCAAATCTAAAAGAATGAGTTTCTAACTCTCTCATAACATGATGATCCTCATGAAAAATATAGAGGGAAAGTTTGTACTTTTTAGGGAGTTTGGTATATCCAACTTGGAATATGGATCAGATGAGAAATTTGGAAACAAAGAAGACCTAGAAAAAGATAGAAAAAGTTGAAGGGATAACTATAGGTTTAATGGTTAGGGTGGCCATAGTGTGTTGGTAGTACCCCTAATTTTTTTAGATTGACCACCAATCATAACCCATTTACTATAATTATTGGGGATTGGATGGGCGTGTGTAGATAGCAGAGAAGACACATGGGTAGCACTTGTAGACTATATAGGGTTCAAAACCATATGGGGATTTAGCATCGAGGGTGCAAGAGGAGTTGAAGGATCCAAGTACCACATTGGGATCGAGATGGAATTAGGTGGTATGTGGAGTATATTGAGATCCATGTACCACATTGGGATCCCCAGCTAAGATCCTAGAGGGGGGAAATTACAAGCCTCCAAAAATTCATGATCCAACCCCAACTACAGAGCCCCCTACCATTCTTATCCTATCGTAGTTTCTAATTCTATCCATTGAATTGATTGAAAAAATTCCCTTGTCTTGAGCTTCAATGGGTTGTGGGAGAAATATTCCATGTTACTGTCTCACCATGGGTCCTGTCCAATTCTGAATTTTGTGCCTCTTCCCACTCTCTAGGATAGTCCTTGACTGATGATAGGAAATGCTTTTAATAAATCTTTCCAAATAATTGAGTTGGTTTGGATCTCCTTGTTTGGCCTTATGATCCAATCCAACATAGAATCCGACCAAATATATTTTTGATGAACCAATTTTGTTCAAAGACTCTCAGTGGTAATCATTCTCCACCCTACCTTAGCTGCAAGTGATTTTGAAAACATGAGGATCTTTTTTAGACTCCATCCCCCCAAAAGTTTTCGGGTAGCCAAAGTTTCCCATTTTATCCAGGGCATCACAAAAATTTCCTTTTGACCAGCCCAAAGGAATCTAAAACATAGTCTCATGATTTTTTCCATAATTCCTTTTGAGGACCAGAACCAAGAAGTTCAATAGACTGGTATGGCTTCCAAGAATATATTTACTAAGACCAGTCTCCCAAGTCTAGAGAGCCATCTAAAACTCCTACATTCAATCTATTTTCCAGTTTGGCTAATAGCCATACATAATCATATTTTCTGTAGTTGTTTGGTTTTAGGTGGGACACAAAGATATTTTATCCTTCATCAAAGGATTTACATGAAAGGAAAAAGAATGACATATAAATTCTACCTACTAATTCTACATAAGGTGAAAATATATGGTGGATTTTTGGCCATTGATCTACATACTCGTGGCATGAATGAAAAGGTTTAGAATACTCTTCAAAGTCTCCATGTCCTCTCCTTTGGCCACTTCAAAAAATTAGCACATCATCCAAAAATAGTATATGAGTGAGTCAGAGGGCTTGTTTGAAATGTATCCCTTGAAAATCCCCTCTGCATTTTTCTTCCAGTATAGCATGATTGAGCCCCTCTGCTATCATCAGAAAAAGAAGGGGGGACAATGAAAAACCTTTCCTAAGTCCTAACTCTTCTCTGAAAAAAGGATAAGCTATACCATTGATGAGAACTGCAAAATACAATGACATAATACAACTCATAATCAAGTTTATAAAGGGGAGAGTAAAGCCTAAATAAGTTAACAACATCCTCAAAAAATCCAATTGACTTTGTCGTAGGATTTTGAGAGATCTATTTTGAGGATTGACCCTTTGGTATTCTTGGTTTCATGGTGTGTAAAGCCTCCTGGGCCACACCAATTGCCCCATGGATCTTCCTTCCTTCTATAAAGATGAATTGTTCTTGTAAAATGGATTTTAAGAGAACCACTTTGAGCCTGTGACCGATAATTTTTTCTATCACCTTATAGACACAATTGCATAGTGAGATCAGTTTGAAGTCCTTCATTGAAATGGGATCGTCCTTATTTGGTATGAGTGAAATGAAGGTGGAATTGAAAGGAATATGTATATACCCATTTTTCTTTGATTCCTCTATGACTTTGAGTAGATCCTTTCCTACTAGATAAAATAAACATACAAAAATCCATGGACCACCATAAGGTCTGGGATTTTTCTTTGAAATTAAGGCTCACTTCTTTTAACATTCGGAGGGTCTTCATCCATTAAATCCCTATTGTCTTCATCTTCCAAAAATCTAGGATAGTTAAAGAGTGAGTTAGACTAATTAGGAATCTATGGTTACCTGTATTTTAGCAAAGAAAATAGTTTGGAAATGTTTAGATCCAAGTTGTTCTAGTTCCTTGAAAGAAGTGAGTTGTAGCCCTATTGGATCCTCTAGTCCCCAAATTTTGTTTGCCAATTTTCTTCCTTTTGCATAAGATTGGAAGAATTTTGTACTCGCGCCCCCACTGTGAAGCCAAAGGGCCCTGATTTTTATTCTCCGTTCCTCTTCTCTTGCTTGAAGGAGATGTCCTACTCTTTTTTTCTAGCATCAATAGAGCCTATTTTTCTTCTAAAGATGAAAAGCCTCCTTTTTCATAATCATAGATTGATTGTAGTTCAGTCTCTGTGCTAATGAGTTCCTACTCCACCAATTGATTTTTATTTCTTTCCCATTCGATTGTGGCTTGTTTAATAGTTTTATAATTTTTGCAAACCAAACTACCCTTTCATCTTAGTTTAGAGGGATCCACAACTCCTCTACTATTTTGATAAATTCCTCCTCCTTCAACCAAGCCAAATTAAAATTGAAAGGGCTTGTTGGTTTTCTTGTGTTTCCTACAACCTACAAGAAAACGGGATAGTGATTTGATTCTCCACCTATACCCACCCATTTTCTAAGGAGGATAGGATCCTCCACCAGGTGGGTGGATATTAAGAAATGATCTATCCTTTTAGCAATGTACTCGTCCCCTATCCTCTTATTTCTCTAATTTGGACATAGTTTGAAAGGGGAAATGTATAGTAGGTCATATGCTTCCAATTTCTTCTAAAAAAATATGTTTGGGCGTCATCCTGGGCTCAATGTCCCCAAGATTCTGTTGGGCCCATAAAAAAATTTAACTCCCTAAGCCCCCAGAATGAGATTTCTTTCCTTTTTGAAATATTTGTCTAGGAGGTTGTCCCAAAAAAAAATTGCGATCTTGGGAGGGGTCATATACATTAGAATTGTGAACACCATGCCAAATTCCCCCACTCATTTAGATTTCAAGTATGGAGAAACCCCATGGGTACAGTTTTATGGACTTGATCCTCCCAACCCATGGACAAACCACCTTATCTCCCAGAAGCATCCAACCCAATGAAGCTCCAACCTATGAAAATATTTTCCAATATAGGGACCACTAGGTGAGAATTCCCTAGTGTATCTTGGAGAATGATGATGTCTCATTGAGTAGACTCCACCATCCTATGGAGGGTGTATTTATTTTAGGGGTTCTCCAAACCCCTATAGTTGAAGGGGAGTAATTCCATTTTGAAACCTCTTTGGGGTTGGAAATGCTTTAAGGGCCCCTGTGATGGAAAGTTGACGTATTGGTTCCATGTCAGTGGCCTCTCAATACTGAGATTTTGATAGAAAATATTTTCTCCCTCTCCATTTACTTAAGACTGCGAGGATAGGGTTTAGACCTAGGCCATCCAATTTTTGTGGTAACTCTCCAGGGGCATGAATAAGTTTGTTTCTCAATTGGTAATGAACTATTTACTCATTGAAAAATCTTGAGGAGTTTTGTGTGTAGATGGGTAAAAAGGAAGAGGGATGGACCAAGAAAGGGGCCAACAAGATTTGGGACAAAGGGGGTTCTAATGAAGAGGGGGGAGTAAGAGTGATGATATTCTAGGGAGAAAGGGATGTTATTCAAAGGTCCAAACATGTATTTTCCCAAAAAAAGACAAGGACTGAAAGTAAAAAGTTAAAGAGGGATAAAATGGTCTAGGAGGCATACCTATATGAGTTTCGATACCCTATCCCAGAAGGCACCCTGAAGTCGAGTCTGTATTTGCAGTGGATTGAATGTAGCTTGATCCTAAAGCCTAGGCAATGGAAACATCTAATCAAGATTACCTCTGATCCATAATACCTTGAGAAAAAGCATCATAGAAGCCGATCGTCTTCCTTATTGTTTTGAGATTCTAAACAGAGACATCCCCACTGGGTTTAGGGTCCTCTTTCCTGAATCTATCACCGAGGAGGTCTATTATGGCTCATTGGAAAATAACCTCTGAAACAATGACCATGTTTTTGGCATCAATGGCACTTGAAGGGTATTCCTTCATAATCAAGATTCTACATAAAGACTCTATTTCCCCAGGTCACTTCTAGGCTTTCGTAGATCCCTTTTCTAAGATTAATAGAGACCGAGATTGTTTCCATCAAAATCCTCCCAGTGGAGATAAAATGCATGTCAGCGTTCAAATAAGTGCCAAGGTTGTTCCCATTTTTTCCAAAACATTTCACCGTCTAACACTATGGTGGCATCCCCAAACACCTTACGCAAACTAGAAATTCATCGATAAGCTCCACATCTAGCAGCGCTCGAAGGTGACCATTTATTCATAAGTAGAGGTGTCAAATATATAAACCAAGGAGATCTCAGAACCTTGGCCATGTCCTCCGTATTCTAAAACTTTAACATGAACCAACCCTTGGAAATTATATGAACCAAGGGTAACTGGTTCAGAGTGTTCTCCCAATTATTTTGGACCCAATCCCTAAGTTGTGTGGTGCCCAAATGTCAACCATTTTATTTACCCACCATGACCCTCTTGGCCAGATCCAAACCCTCTGGAAGCATGATGTTGTCACCCAGGGACAAGTTTGACAGCGGTCTGGAGTTTTTTTTTAGCTGCTTGATTTTTTCCTAAAGCCTCCAAATGATTATTCCTAAAAGAACCCTCCTTACTCTTTTGATCACGAGAGGGTGAATCAGAGTATCAAGTACAATTTAAAAAAATTTCAACTTATACTTAAACCATTCAACTATATCCAATGAGCAATGAAAAATAGTATAATATTTACACCAATACAACACAATACACCATGCAATATATATGAGAGATAATGCTTTGAATTAAATCATCACCATCAATAGCCATCACATGAGAGCCCTATTGGCCTTCTTCTATTGTGTCATCATTGTAAATTCTTCAATTCTTGGAATAATTTTATCCACGTAGATAATATTACTCAATATTCTCTATGAAAATTCTCCAAGTTTCCTCCTTGAATCCTCCCAAAGTTATAGAGAGAATGTTGAACTTTGTTTCAGTCTGGTTTATTCGGAGATGAACTTTGTACAGAATGACCCATACTCAATGTTAACCTTTCAGTTCTGAAACTCCCACAAAAGAGGCAAAGAGAAATATCTTTCAATGTAATTTTCCCACTTCATTTTATTTTCTATGAAGTTATGAATTATTTTACAGACATGTTTATTATTTAAACCCAAGGTTGGTCAAAACCCTATCTTCCTGAGGTGCTATCTTCCATAATTATAGTGAAAAAAGAGTTGTAAATTTTACCAAATGTACCTTGGTATGTCTTATCAATATCATAGTAATTTCACCATCTGAATTGTTCTAGGAATTTTTATAGCGAAAAAGGTAAGATGACCTAAAAAATAACATGCCGTTAGAACACATCACCAAAGAGACCTCATCCTCCCTTGGAAATCCGGCCTTCTTTACTTATGATTTTCTCTGAGGGAATTCGACTTATTAGTAATAAAAATGAATGTATAATGATATGTATTTATACCATTTATGTCATAGTTTTAACATTGGGGCCGACCTGGCACTTTCTTATTTTTGTAATTATTTTCTTTAATTGTTGAGGCCCACATGTGCTTCCTTCTTCAATTCCTTTGTCATATTCAAAATTCATTTCTCCTCAACCATGAGGATCCACATTGACCACCACATACCACCGGAAAAACATGATCATATACTATCCATCGATGGGTGTTGTATTTTCATGTGCATTGTCATCATGTCAAATACCTTCATCAATCTTGGGTCCAAAACCCATGATGGGTTGACATCAATGACAACAATGATCTTTAACAATATCCCCTTTGTCATTGATGGAAACCTTGTGCTCCCCTATCATCGCCAGTCCAATTCTCTCCCCTTTTTACATCAATGGAAGGAGTGGGATGCTCCCCAGAGTTTAATGGCCAAAGAGTAACCTTCTTCTTTGGAACACTCCCCACGAACATGTGTGTATCAATAATGCTTCATCCTTATTTTTTGGTATTTGGGACTTTCTCTTCCTTGGAATCATTTTGTGTGGCTTCTATCTTCTCTCTCTTCTACATGTCTAGGATGTATATATTGTTGAATCTTCTTATTTGAGTTGCAATAATCTCTTCAAGGAGTTATTTTCTCTGATTTTACATTTTAGAGTCAAGAACATAGAGTGTATCCTTGATCACACATTTTACTAATACTTGGACATTATGTTTTATATCTTCTATTAATGGGACTTTTCCTTCTTTTACATTTCACTTCAAAGCTTTACAATTCCTTTTCTGAGTATTTTTGTAGATGAGTCATCTCTAAATTCAACATTTCCACCCTTTTTTTCTTCAGTGACAAATTTTCTTTGATCTCTGGTCATATGAGATGAACAACCACTGTTTAGAACCATTCATCTTCTTCTTTGCATTTGCTTGAACAATGTTGTTGGTAATTTTCATTTTGTGAAATTTCTTTCCTTTTCATGTTATGGATTGGTATCTGAGGATGATGCATATGATTATATTCCTTCATCTCTTTGCAATATCGACCTTTATGACCAATATTATTTCCTTGCAACATACAATGTTTGATCCATTAATGGGTCAAATGGATTATAATTTTTTGTTGATAGGTCTGCAAACATTTCCATATCTACTATTTTCCTGCCATTCATGTAGCTTGCATAGTTATTCCTTTTATTTATTCTGATTGAGTTACCTTGTGTCAAAATTTCCTAGAGTATAACAATGTCAAGAAAATAATTGGTACCTAGAATTAGTGATCTTCTTTGTGGTGTAGTCCATATGGGTTCATGATCCTATTCTTCTATAGTTTCCTTCATAATGATTTCTTTCATGCCGATGGGGAGAGGATCTTCTTGATGTCTCATTCCATTTGAATTCTAGTCTTCTATCTTGTTGTTCAACTTGTTATGGGTGTTAGTTTCATCATTTCCATCTTCCTTCTCTTGTTTTGTTGTCGCTAAACTTTCATTGTATTCTAGTCCTATCTTGTCATTTGGATATCTTTGATTGCTAAGGATCTTATCTAAATTTTTAGTTCTTTTTAGAACTTCTTCAACTTTTCATTTGTCAATAGTAGCTCCCCTTTTGTGTGATGCAATTATGCTTTCAATTTATCATAATATTCTAATTGTTCCTTCAAGCTAGTAATGAATGTACTTTCAAACATGAAGTCTCTTCTTTAAAACTACTCAATTCACCTTTTTAGTATTATGTTTGTGTTACTAAGCTTTCTATTTTCAGTTTCAAAATGCTTCAACTTTCAAGATTCTCATCTTCTTGTTCCTCATACATTATGTTTGTATCCCAAAAGGAATCAAGGTTAGTTTCTTCATCCGAATCTTCTTCAAAAATGATTTCTTTTTCTTTAGAATTCCTGTGATAATCATCCGAGACTGTGGGTTATGAAGAGGACTTCTCCTCCATCATTATCTTCTTCATCCTCATCGAGGAGATGTCATCATCCTTAGAGTAGAATCTATTTTTATTGTTAAGACTTCTCTTTATAGTAGCAGTTTTAAAAAATATGTCATATTCTACCACATTTAAAACATTTGAGAGGAAGAATTGCCTTTGTATCTTCCACTTCCCATCTGGAACCTTCTTACAAAATTTGCTATTTCTTCATCCAGTTCATTATCCTTGTCTTTTTGTCTTCTTTATGGATTTAAAAGCAGCTTCATTGTTTGTCTGGTCACTTTGTGTCTACTCATTTCATATGCTATAAAAGAGACCATATAATTCATCCATTGTCATTTTGGTCAAGTCCTAGTTTCTTCAATGGAGACCTTAGCATCATCACTTCAAGAAATGATCTCAACACTTTTTGAAAAACCAGCGATTCATTGAGCTATTCACCTAATCCTATGATAACATTAACTCCATCGCTCTAATAAGATAGGTTTCAATATCTTTCCTTTTAAATGTGGGAAATTTTCAAATGCTGCTCTATGTCGTTGAAGCTTGACTTCCTTAACTTTTGGATCACCTTAGTAGATACTCTTAAGTTTGTCCCATAACTCTTCTGCTTGATGTGTTGCAGCCCATCCTTTCTTAAGCATTGCTTGATAGTTTAGTGCCAATGCTTCTAAAATAACATGTCTAGCTTTTGAATTACAACTCATGTCTTCTTCTCATTTGGATGGGTTGGAGCATTATTTGGGATTACATAGCCATTTACAATTGAGTAGCAAATGTCTACTCCCAAATCCGTTAGGTAAGTTTTCACTTTATCACTCCATTATGCATAATTGCTTCCATCAAATTTTTGAATCCATTTGAAATGTGCTCATGGTCATCCCTTCAGCTACTCGAGTTTCCTTGGGTGGTTAAGGTGTTGAAGGTAGCACCTCTGATTCAATTGTTGATATTGAGAGGGTGGTGAATCATTATCAAGTACAACTTAAAACCTTTTCAACTTATACTTAAAACCATTCAACTATATCCTAATGATCCCTAATGAACAATAGTATAGAGTTACACCAATACCACCCTGATACACCATGCACAATATATGAGAGATAATAAAACTTTACATTAAATCATCACCATCAATAACCATCACATAGGAACTGATAGTAGCACCTAAGACTTATTCAATTTATGAAATTCTTCAATTCTTGGAATACTATGATCTTTTAGATAATATTACTCAATTTATTCTCTGAAAGAGGTATCCAGTTTCCTCATGAATCCTCCCCAAAAATAAGTTATAGAAGAATGGTAGACTTTGTTTTCAATTTTGGTTTATTCGGGAGACCAAACTTGTACAAAATGCCCCCACGCTCAATAATTAACACACGATTATGAAGTATAGGCAAGAAACTGAAGTTAAAGTATTATTTCAATGAAATTTGTCCCACTTCATTTGGATTCTCTATGAAGAGACTATGTCTTCTTTACCAGACACTGTTTATTGACCCAAGCTTGAGAATTTGGTCAAAAACCCTGCCTCTTCCTGAGTGTATCTCCCATAATTATAGAGGAATAAAAGTAAAACTTTTACCACATGTACCTTGATATGTCTTCTCAATACCATAGCAATGTTCCACCATCGGAATTGTTCTAGAAAAAACTTTATAGCAAAGATGGCAAGATGACCTTTAAAATAACATACTTTAGAACAGATCACCAAAAGACCTCATCCTCCCTTGAAATCCAACATTCTTTACTTATGATTTCCTTTGAATTCAACTTGTGTTTCAAATGAATGTATAATGATATGTATTTTATACCCTTTATGTCACTTACCTTTAACATTACAAGACCTACGACACTTTCTTATTTTGTAATTATTTTCTTTAATTATCTTTAGGGCCCACCATGTACTTCCCCTTCTTCAATTCACTTTGTCATCTTAAAAATTCATTTATCCTTAATACACTTGATCCATGTGATGTACAACATACCACGGAAACAACATGATGTATACTATCCATCCATAGATTATTTGTATTTTCATGTGCATTGTCCTTCATGTCCAAATATCTTCATCAATCTTGGTCTTACGAGCCATGACTAGGGTTGACATCCAATGAAAACAACCAATATTCCAACATACTCTCTGTTGGAGAAGATGAAACCCCCGATAAATCCCCCTCGTTCCTCCACTAAAGGCCAGGCAAAGAGGGGATTATATAAAATTATGGATCCAAAGAAAAAGACTTACCGACTTCTGGAGGGGCTGGAGAGAACTGTTGGGGGGAGAAATAAGATGGCTGGAAGGGGGGAGTAATCGAAACAAGAGTCAGAAAAACCATGTTCCTTTCTTTCATGCTAAGCAATTGCTTAATGCAGGTCTACAGAAAAAAGGGTTGTTGGAATGCCAATAGTAGAAGTGGAATAATGCGAGATACCCAAGTCCTTCCACTGTGCACTAGAATTCAAACCCTGGCCTCTTCAGCATGCTCTTTCCCATGTTGCAAAGTGTGGAAGGGATCATGGAGAGGTTGCATTGGACTCCAAGCCAACAAGTGAACCATGAGGGAGAGGGAGTAGATGAGAAAAAAGCGGCCCCACAAACCAAACCCTGAGCATGTGTCTCGGATGAAAAAATAAGGAACAACACTCAGATCGCCAACAACATGGGACAATGGATATAGAATGGGAGTGAGAGAGTGACCTATTGGTAGGCTCCAAATCAATTTTCCATTTGATGGATCCCATTAAAAGTCTACAAGATCTGAGTAACCATCAAAACCTTCCCCCACGAAATCCATCACGCCGACGTGAACTTCTCTCCAAACTGCAACCTCCTGACAACCCAAAGCAGTTGTCGATCTATTGTAGCCATAGGAAGATAAAACCGCAAGGGAAAAGGATCCTAACACCCACTACGACTAGGGATATCTCAGACAAAGACCTCATCCTCCACGTTTACAAATAAGTTGCCCTTGAAGACCCACTTTTATAGAATAATTGAAAATCACTTTTACAATGAAGTTATTTTGTAAATTAAAGTCACATGCAAAAAATAACTTTAAAAAGAATATTAAAGTTACTTGTAGTAATTCACTTTTATAAATGAAGTGAAATTCACTTTCAATGAATTCATGAATTTTTTCAAAAATCCTTGAACTCAAGACCTCTTATAAATAAAGAAACTTTCAACCAAGTGAGCTAGTGCAAACACATTATAATCTTAAGGAGGATGAAATTATTATTTGTTGTGTGAAATATGTCCTTGAAGTGTGTGCTACAAAAAATTATTTTCATGCATTCCACACACACACAAAAAAATCCACTTTTAGACAACAACAAAGGGTTATATCTACAGGTTATCTTACCCAAAAATCAGGATTTCCCTCTCTGTTTCTTATTTGTCGGTCAGTGAGAGAACAAAGAGCATACACAAAAACAATTTCCACTTTATTTCTTATTTGTCAAGATCATAAAGTCTGAGCAAAAGAGAATACACAAGCTAGAAATAATATTAACAATGAAAAAAATAGAAAATAGAAATATTATGTCCATACAAATTTAAAAGGGGCGTATTCAAGCTTTATACCTCTAGTGCTTGATATAATTAGAGTATCTTGTGAAAAAAAAACCCTTTTGAGTGAAAAAAAAATGTTCCTAATGGAAATGACTGAGTGATATGGGCGCAATGGAATAGTCCTCTCTCATTAAAATGTACAAAGGAAATGCTTGAAACCATAGATCGACAGCCCAACTGAGATATCGATCTACAATGAGAGAGGGTATTCAAATAAACTTTGTCTAATGTTAGAAAACACATGTATTCCAAAGAGGATGAACACCTTTAGTAACCACTCACACAACCGGATCAAAGATCAACACTAATGTTTTTAGGTAAAACCTGTGGGAAACATCCATGGCCCCAACCAACATGGCCACTTGAGGCAATTTATTAGTGAAAGAGATAGTTTACAAGAGATTTTATGACAATAGATCATCAAAATGACCACTCTCCATGCTCTTTAAATGAGATCATGGACCAATCGGTTAATCAAGGCACAAATCAATGTAGTCATGAAGATCGAATAAAATATGAACCGTCGGATCACTCTATGTTGGGGAACATATTGTGTGAATGTCAGATTACATATACATGCTAATGCATACTAAAGAAACACTTTAACCTAATGTCACATTATGCCAAGTTAATATTAACTAACTCCTAAGTGTCTAAATATCCTAACATTTTGTTGCGCCCAAAACAAGAGAAACTAGTACAAGCATGACCATGAACAAGTTGATGTGTAGGGGGACTTGACTAAGAGGTGATATTTCCCACTTGAGACGTGGAATGATAAGGACTAGGTGGAGGATTAGGATAACTATAAGGCACCCAAAAACACCCTATAGGAGGTGGTTTCCCAATGGTTTGATCACCCAATGGTTGATATACTAGAGTGGAAGTGTTGAGAGAAGGAAAGTTGAGGATCTCGGTGGACCAATGACCAGTTCCACACCATTAGTCACATCTACGCTAGAGGGTAATGTGTTAAGACACATCATATGACACAAGTGACATGGATCCACGTGGGTTCCACATGGTGATGAGGTGGACATGGTGAGTAAAGTCCTATAAACTTTAGAATGCCATAAATTTTGATCCAAATCTCATATTTGAGCATGGTTACAATCATTGGAAAGATCCTTATGAGCATAATCCATTCATGAGATTCATTTAGAGAAGGAATTGAAGTGAATAAGAGGAATATTTTACACCCCACAAGAATAAGTAAGAGTTAGGGGGTTGGGTGTATTACAATCACCTGGCTCTGCTGCTGAAGCCTCCCTCTTAGCCCTAAAGTTTGTTAAAGTGTCGTAATCATAAGTCATATGTCTGGAGTTCCCCATTGTCCATATACCATCCAACACTTGATTTAGTGTTAGAATGTAAATAACAGACCATGGAGAAGGTGATATCAAACTAGGATGATGCCTCATCCTCCTACATTATATATATTGCAACTCTTTGGCCTTCCCCCTTCTTCTTGAACACTTTCTAGCGCTAGTGTTCATCTGGTGAAACACCTAAAACATTTCACCTTACTCAAGTATTTCTTTTCTTGACTCAAATATTCTTTCTTACCCTTCTTGTTCTCATTCATGCTTCCCTTCTTTGTCCTCCCAACGAGGGATACTTATTCTACTTCCTTTTATTGCACTAAAAAATGCCTCCAACATGATCTCTTCCTACACAAGGTTTTCCAAAGCTTCAAAAAATATGGCAAGGTCTCATGAGAACAAACACCTTGGACACAAGGCATTCAAGATGGAGCAAGTCCATTCAAGGCAATGTATACCAACTCCTTATCCTCCACCTTCATTCCTATGGAAACGATTTTATCCTTCAAATATATGCCCTTGGTAAGGGATCCCACCATTGTATCTATTTTACTCATGCAAACCACAAAATCTTGTTCCTCAAGCGCATTTATCAAGAAACATAAATAATTTGAAATAAATCAACCAAAATACCAAACATATCCTTACCAATGTTCTTCTCTACAATGTAAGTGAAGTGATCCTTAACTAAATCAGCAATGATTCACTTTGCCTTGACATTCTTCTTGTTATGGGTAGCCAACTTCATCAGATCGATAAGGAAACTATCACTTTATCAACATGCTTCCAAGTCTAAGTGTCCTCCATAGGCATTTTCAATCTTAGTTTCTGCTATATGAAATTAGAAACACCATCAAACTTGTCACACTCTCCAAGACTGAGATTCAGCATCCTACAAATATGAATCACACCTCAAAGGAAAAAATCAAGCAATGCATAAGTAGAAAACCTTCTATGGTTATAATGCTTCTCTCAAGCATCATAGGGTTTCACACCTTATAATCCATATATAGGTTAAGTACCATTCCCATGTACAATCTAGTTGAAATATCCAACTCCTTCACTAAAGTGAAATATCAATCAAAATAGATTTGATACCATGTATAAATTTCAAGAATTTGTACTTTATTGCAAATTCAAAAATTTCACCACACCAAAGGCTGGATCTAGTCCCTCTAGAATTTAGCCTTAGGGAAGATTTGAAATTTTAATTTACAATAGAAGACAACAAATAATATTTCATCTCACTTTAACTTAACACATTAGGTGGCCTAAGAGAAAAGATACCAAACATAAACCCGATAAGTTCCAACCCTTAGTGCATAGTTTTCTAAGTATAAACCATATATAAAGTGACTTTAATTACTATATATTTATGGTAGTAAATTTTCCTATTATCTTTAATATATATGTTAAAATCCTTAACACTTTCAAACCTATGACCATAGCAAAATCAACATGAACAACAAGACTTTTTTATAGAGATTATACAATAAAAGACAATTCCATCTAAAACAAATATGTATTACATTTTTGGACAGCTGAAAACTTTATATATATGGTAGAAATGAAGTACTTGTGCATACTCACAAATTATCACAAGTTGGTACAATTCTTCAAGCTCTCCAAAACCCTCACTAGAGAAAACCAAGAAAACCTTAGTCACCACCAAAGATCTCCAACAAGTAAGCATCAATACAAGTGATTCCTCCTTGGCTTCTACACTTGTTTCCCACAAGTGCAAGGAATCTCCTTCTTTACTCCTCCTCAACAATGCTTGTTATCTCTCGTAGGGTTTTACCAAACCCTATTATTCTTTGCCTCTTAAGGTGAATTCCTAACCCAAGAAATTGTTAGAAAAAGCAGGTGGTGGGCAATAAAATAAAACAAATGTGGAAACAAAACACGGAAGATACACAATGCAATAGAGACCCATATTCATTGGTTCACCTGAGTGTAGACTCACGTCCACGAGGAAGAAGTGCGAGGGTTCTTCGTTTATTATTATCCGACATATGAAGGGATACAACCTACAACAAACTTCGTTGTAACTTCCTCTTCTTTCTCTCCTGATCTCCTATCTCGGAATACAATATTCACCATCAACCATCACACATATTACATTTCCCTCATAAAAGAAAGTTTCCTTATAGGGAAAAAACCGACACAATCTTTATCGTTAGATAGCGACCTTATAATGGAGCAGGTCCATGCAGGGGTGTAAATACTTCATGGGAGATTGTAAACAGTTTGGAAGTAAAGACCTCTAAATCCAGGTGAATGTCGGGCTCCACAATAGCAATCTCCATGGGGGCTGATCTCAATAGCTCCACCCATTTGTTGTATATGATGGACTCTGAACCTTCTTGGACACGGAAAATTTCTCATCTTCACATCCATTCTTGAAGACCAACTGGCCGGGGAACTTAGTTTCTCCTTTTTTACTACCTTTGTTAACATGTACGCAAGATTGGCTAGTGTATCTTTCCAACTTCAAATGTCCATCTTCCAAGGTGGATGGTATGAAGTGTTACCTCAACTGTATATGCTTAGTCTTGAATGGAAGGTTGATTTCTTTGCAAGATGAATGGCACTCTCAAATGCAATTACAACCTACTATTCTCTTGCTTCTTTTGAGTCCTCCATAAACCTCTATAGCAAATCCATCTCTTTAATAGCCTCACCTTATGACGGCAGCCTTTCTGCCTCGTTGTTGAAAGTGCAACAACCTTGCAGTTTGAAATCCAACTTACTATTGTTCCTACTATAGTAAAAACATACTTAATGGTACTCCTCCACCATATCTTTATCACCTATCATGTCTGAATCAACATATCCTTGTAGAGCGGTTTTGAACCTCAAAACATAATGCATGATTAAGCGAAATTGCCTCTCAAGTATCGAGAATCCACTTTGCTTCCTCCCAATGTTGTTTACCCGGATTGTTCATATATCTTCTCACAACTCCCCTTGCATGTGCAATATATGGTCTTATTACCATGAGCCATTGCGTATCAGAAGCTTCCAGCTATTTGATGATTAAGGGACCCTGGACATGTTTTTTTATCTCCTCCTGTGTCTTGGACCACATTTCCTTAATTAATTTGAAATGGCGTAAAGGTGTACTAATTGTTTTGCATTCTGCATTCTAAAACCTCTCCAACACCTTCTCTCACATGCCTCCTTACAGAGACAATAATAGGTTTCTGCGATTTTTTTTGACTCTTGTTATTCTCATACCAGGATTTTCTTTACAGCACCCAAATCATGCCATGAGTAAGATTGACTAATTTCTTCTTGAGAACAATTTATATCACGCATATTAGACCATGCAACAAACATGTCATCCTACATACAATAGCAAGAAAATAAAACTTCCATTTTCTAGCTTTTTAAAATAAACCGGTGAGCAGGCTAATCTGCTATAACCTTGTCATAAACTGCAAAATCAAACTTGGTCCTGCTTGCCTTGGAAGGAGCTTTCTTTAGGCCATATAATCTCTTCTTCAACCTTTTGCATACCAAATTATCCTTCCTTTGACCTCATACCCACAGTAAGGTACCTTTGCATATAAATCTCTTCCTCCAAATCCCCATGGAGAAAGGATTTTTTTACATCTAATCTCGTTCAAGATACCATTCTACTACCACAAGACTTAAAATAGTTCTAATTGAAGTCATTTGAACAACAAAAAAAGAATCATCAAAATCTATACCTTTCTTTTGGCTGCAAACCCCTTTACAACAAGTCTGGCCTTGTCTGGCTTTTCTCCTCCATCTTCTTCCTTCAACACATATACCCACTTTGATACGCGTCGCTTTCCTGCGGTGTTGAACCGTCCCAAGTATGGTTATTTACCAAGGAACCCATTTCACCTCTTTCATGCCTTGCTCCCGTCCTTTGGTGTCCTACTGCATTGCCTCTTCATAACGATAGCAGTTCGCGAATGGAGTCAACAATAAATAATACAATGAAGGAAATTATCGTTAGTGATATATAACGGTATATTTCTAACAAACTACTTGAGTGTTTGAGGTACATGTTTCTCTGTTGTTGTACATTTTGATTTTTCGGTTCCTTTGGAATTTCTTTTTGATCTCATCAAGCCTTTTTATTCTTTTTCTTTTCTATTTCTTTCACCGCAGGCTGATCTTGTACATGGCCTTCTCATTGAATATGACATCTCTACTCTAACGATTGTTATTTTTCTTAATCCCATAAGCGATAACCAAAATCAGTAACACCATATCCAATAAAGGTACACTTCTTGGATTTTTTATTCAAGCTTTAATTTCTATTTTCTTTATCAATATGGACAAATGCTTCCTGGCGAAAGTTTTCAAAGAATAGTTTACCTTTTTTCCTGTCCATTCCTCCTCCTAGAATTCTACCATCAAAGATCTTAGGCGGAGTCCCTCACATTTATTAAATAAACAACAATATCTATAGCATATGCCCAAACTGTGAGGGAAGCCAACATGCAATCTCATACCCCTTGCACGCTCCATGATTGTCCTTTTCATCCTTTTCGACACACCATTTTCTTGTGGTGTTCTTGGGCTATCTTCTCTCTCTGAATTATGGTATGGTGGTGATAATCATAAAGCTCCTTGCTGCAATATTCACCTCATTATCTGATCACGAGGATACTTCAACTTTCATCTCATTCTCAATAAAATCTTTCCATTTTCTTAAAGTATATCAAAACATCTGATTTTTGTAGAATGCAATAAACCCGAGTTTTCTAGTTGCATCATCAATAAAAGTAATATAATAATGAGAGCCACCAAGAGATGATACAGAGCTGGTCCCCATACATCTATATGCACAAGATCTAACCTTTCCTCTTCTTTTCTTTTCATTTCTGAATCGACTCTCTTACATTTTCCATAAACACAATGCTCACATAGTACAAATCAATTTGTTTTAAGATCACGGCAACCAAATTTCTTTTGTGGAAGTATCCATCCTTCTCACTCCTATGTGTCCAAGCATATGATGCCATAGTGATGTATCCTCTCCTATAGAAGCTAAATATAGAAGAGTCGTGTGCAGTGCATAAATACAATGTGCTACCTTCTCTCCTTTTACTTTATCACCAATGATCCTTTGATGACCTTCCGTCTTATCACGTAAATATGGATATACAACCCTTCACTTTCCAACTACCATGTTGAAATTAGATTTTTCCTTAAATGCGGAACATGTCTTACCTCTTTCAACAATAATGTATTGGTTTCCATTCGTTGCTTTATTTTACCTTTCCCATTCCAACAATTTGCATGGTGCATGATCACCCAAATATGAACTTGTCCAAAATCACCTTAGACATAATCAAAATGTTTCCTATGGGGTGTAATGAAATGAAGCCCTTTGAATCTACTACCAAGACTCCAAAATATTATCTAAAGAAATAATAAAACATTTTTGCTTAACACATCCACTGTTACATTTGCTTCATGATTCTCTCTTGTTGTCCATCTCTATGTTTTTTGGAGCTCTATAGTCTTTCTTGGATGTCCTTTCTTCCCACAATTCAAGAACTCTATCTTTCCAAGTATTTGGATCTTCCTTCCTAGAATTCCCACAGTTCCAGAAACCCTTTCCTCTATCCTTTGTGTTCCCTTTTCTCCATGTTCAACATTTCCTCATATCTCACATTCTTTTACGTAGCATTTCCTCACTAAGGATAACACCAACAACATCTCATCAAATTTTAAATTAATTTGAATTGACGAGTTACTTATAACCATGACCAAACGTTCCATCTTTCTAGCAATGAGCACAAGATTAGAAGAGCCACGACCTCATCATCAGGAGATCACTTTCTGGAACTTAGTTGATTAGTAACATTATTAAAATCATTTAAATGATCGCAACAAACCCACCTTCGACATCTTCATCATTAAATAATTTCTTCATTAGAAATATTGGACCATGAGGTTTTTCACCTGAATTTAGCCAATGCGTCCATCAAACCCTTAGTTGTCTTTTCTTTTGGAAATATTGAAAGCCATAGACGGCCTTATTTCCGACCATATCGTTCCTAGAGCCTTCTATCAAGAATATCCCATTCTTTGTCGCCATAGGCACCGACTTCTTTGCTATTCCACCCAATGATAAGAATATATCATACGACCGCAAATGATCTTCCATGCATCTTCCACTGCTTGGTAGTTTTGGTAGGAATATATCCTTCTGATATAAATAGTCTTCCATCTGCATCTTCCATAACTGGTAGTTTTGGCCGTTAAATTTATCGACCCTAAACTTTCCATCTTCTGACATTGCTCCCACTCGAACAAGGAACCCTCTTTTTCCTGCAAATTACCTTTCGCTCTGATACCAGTTGTTAGAAAAAAAGGACCGTGGAGAAATAAAATAAAACAAAACACAGAAGATACACAATACAATAGAGACACAGATTTACGTGGTTCACCCAATGTGGGCTATGTCCACCAGAGAAATTGCCAGGTCCTTGCTTTATTAGTATCCAGCGTATGAAGGGATACAACCTACAACAAACTTGCTGTAACTTCATCTTATTTCTCTCATAGTCTCCTATCTCATAATACAATATTCTCCATCAACCATCACCGCAATACATTTCCCTCATAAAAGAGGGTTGCCTTCTAGGGCAAAAAACCCTAACATAATCTCCATCGTTAGATTTGCGACCTTATAATGAACGGTCCAGATTTACAATGAAATTACAATATACATTTACAAGGCAATTTTTCCTTTGGGGGCTTCGCCCTCAAACCCCTGTTGGGGGCCTGCTTGCCCCCAAACCCCCCAGCCTGGGGGATAGCCCCCCCGGACCCCACAGAGGGGTTACCCCCCCTCTGCATTCCCCCGCATGGAAGAGTGTACATACTTCTGGGATGTAAATACTTCATGGGGTATAAACATGGTTGAAAGTAAAAGACCTCTAAATCAGGAAGATAATCAGGCTCCACAACCAACAGAATTTACCTTGAATTCTCCAAGAACCTTGGTGCTCTAAGACAAGGAGAGAAAATATGCTAAATAAGAGTACACACACACACACACACATATAGAGAGAGAGAGGTGCACTCCACAACTCATATCTCTATTACAAGTGAGTGATGAATGGATGAATAAAATACACTTTCCTTCCTCTATTTATATGAGAGGTAAGGGAGGCTAACTATATAAAGTGGGCCTAAACACTTGCAAGCAACCTATATCTAATAATTAGATCCACACACGTGAAGTGCTCCACTCCAAAAGGACACATGTCAAGCTCCAAGGTGATTTCATCAACAAGCAAGGATCCAGGCCAGGAATGCTCCATGAGATGTGTCCAACCTTCCTATTCCACAAGTCTCCAAAGATCCAACACTCCTCCTAAGCCATGTACTCCTTTGAATCCACTCCATATACATGAATATCACTCCCTCAAAGAAAGCTATCACAAGTCAAGTAAAAGTCTCCATGTAAGTGATCCAAGTGTGTCTATGACAACTAGGACTCAATGCCCTCCTTCAAAATGAAAATCACCCCCCCTCCAAAGAAATATGTCCTCACAAGAAAGAAAGCAACCTCCATGTGTCCAACGTGAACAAGGCCACCATGTTTTCTAAAGGTCTCAAACGCTCCAAGGAAGAAATCCACATAAGTATCCATACAAGGTTTGGCAATCCAATAACAAGCCACCTTCACATGTGCATGTCCATCATGGAATAATCAAGGGTCATACATACACCATGCATCCCACATCACATGCAACACTCAATCCATGTAAGTGATCCAAGTGTGT
Source organism: Picea sitchensis (assembly GCA_010110895.2). NCBI lineage: Eukaryota > Viridiplantae > Streptophyta > Pinopsida > Pinales > Pinaceae > Picea > Picea sitchensis. The sequence continues at coordinate 4,232 of SNQJ01S0045326.1, read as the reverse complement.
CTATGACAACTAGGGCTCAATGCCCTCCTTCAAAATGCAAAGCACCCCCCCTCCAAAGAAATATGTCCTCACAAGAAAGAAAGCAACCTCCATGTGTCCAACGTGAACAAGGCCACCATGTTTTCTAAAGGTCTCCAACGCTCCAAGGAAGAAATCCACATAAGTATCCATACAAGGTTTGGCAATCCAATAACAAGTTAATTCTATGTGCACATGTCCATCATGGAATAACCAAGGGTCATACTTACACCATGCATCCGACATCACATGCAACACTCACAAGAATGGTGTAAGCACTTTTGGATTAACCTTGAAAGCTAACACTTTTGAATGGTTGAGTTGTAAATTTTAAGAAACAAAAACTTTTATTTTTTTCCCATATTTCTTTTTAGTTTTTTCCAATTGACCGATTGATTTGTCATCGATGTAGTTACTTTTGAATTTGGATATCTTACATTCATTGAACCAAGTGGAGTATTATTTGTTTCTTGTTTCAAAAATGAATTTTTAGATTCATGATGACTCTTTAGTGTGCCCAAGGAGTTGTTAATTGAAATTGCTTGCATAGAAGAGGGAGATGTTGAATCCATATCAACATCACAACCCTTATAGGGATAGTTGGGTACTTAAGTTGGTGCAATAGGTTGTAATTCCTTTGCATTCATTTTTGAACTTGCCTTCTTCTCAATTATTTCCATCCTCTAGGTTTATTACATCTAATTCTTTTTCCTGGAGGGATTGGGGTTGTTGGACAAGAATCTTTCAAATCATCCATATGTTGATAAATAATACAATGAAACATTTTGTTATCATAGTCTTAGACTTGGGACCATCAATTGTCTCCACATTGTGTTAAAATGATTAAGGTGGCCTTCACTCAAGTGAACATGCACACACATTTTTGTTAAGTTGATGATACCTTCTTCGACCTAGCTAGAGTCAATTTCAAGGAATTTACTAAAAAATTACCATTTTACTCTAGAATGATAGTACTCCACAAATGTAAAGGGGGATTGACAACCACACCTATATTAGTATTTAGGTAAATAAACATACTTTATAGGTTGATTTTGACAATCATGGAATGCAAAAAAAAACAACATTTCCCCAAAGCCATATCATGTTTTCATAATTGATTCTTATCATTAGCTCTTCTAAAATAAAACAAAAGTTTCAAAACAAAATTTAGAAATGAAGGAAGTCATATGTTACAAAGGGACTAGTCCCTATCAATTTAAGAATTAAAAGTGACTAGTCACTAGTGACGGGTAAGATGGTCATCTTTTGATCCAGCTTTGATCACTTAGTGCAATTTGAGCCCTCACCCGACCCTTGTACGCGTCGTTAAGGGCTCTAATCTTTTAGGAAGTGTGAATTATTGTTGCATGGAAGAGTACCCAACTATGTTATCTCCACACTATGTTATGATATGATTGGAGGGTTTCACTTTAGTCAATCTCCATGCACATTTTAGTTGAGGTGATGATAGCTTTTTCATCCTAGCTAGAATCAATTTCAAGAAATTTGGATATCAATTTGAATAAATGACTAGTCCTATCAATTTCGATATGAGAAGTATGTGAAAGTTTAGTTTATGTCAAATTAGCAAGTCACTATAACTTGTGACCTCTCCACAACATAAGCTCCCCTCCCGATGAAAAGATGGAGATGAAAGTATTGGAAAGACTTAAAAGCCCCCAACCAACCAACCTTTTGCAGTTTGATGAACAGGAGGAACGTTGTTTGCCTTTGCATGTATTTATTTATTCTTATTTTCACACCATCTGACGACCGTTGAATTTTCCGGGTAAGATGGTCGCAATTTGAGCCCTCGCCCGGCCCTTGTACGTTGTCTGCCTTTGCAGGTATTTATTTATTCTTATTTCTCCCGCGTAAGATGGTCGCAATTTGAACCCTCGTTGTCTGCCTTTGCATGTATTTATTTATTCTTATTTCTCCCGAGTAAGATAGTCGCAATTTGAGCCCTCGCCTCGCCCTTTGTACGCCTCAAGTTATGGGTTCCGCTCTGATTTTTGAGAAAGTACCTCTGATTTTTGAGGAAGTCTGAGTTAGTGCTGCATGAAAGTCTGAGTTAGTGCTGCATGAAAGAGTACTCAATGGAGAATTCCGATGGTATTTGGCAATGGAGCAGAGATGGCAAGAAGCTTTTCAGGAAGAGCAAATTCCAGGCAGAGCAAAATCCCTTCGAAAATGGAGATTCAACCAAGTCCCCAGTATCAGTAATTCGACGTCATGTATCTTCATCAGGGTCTAAGTCAGATCACCCACATGGTGATTCAGGTCCCGGTGGTCCGTTCTTTCTATGGCCTTTGGGCTTTGCGAATGAAAATTCTGTTGAAGATCCCAACAAGCTTTATGAGAAGAAGCAACCATTCAAATCGAGAGTGTCGAGAAGGGGCCAAAAAACAGTTCTTCAGCAGAAAAGTTTTTTCTCTGATGAGGGAATGAAGGGCTGCTCAGGTCAGTATGCAGCCCGCAACAAGGAACCCTTGGTGGAGGCCTCTTCATCTTGTTCAATTTCTAAGGTGCTTCCAGAGGATATGGAGTTGTAGTCACTGAATGTGAATGGAGAACAGGATTTGGAGACATGTTGCTTGGCTGTGAAACCAGTTCTAATTATTAATAATTGGCGCGGCCATCCTCCCAGAAGAAGCCTAAGAGAAATCAGAGCTTCACTCAGTTCTTTCGTGAAATTGAGAATCAGAAGACTAAATCTGCAATCTTATTTTCAGGGCTTCATCTTTTAGCTGATGTTGCGGTTCGGATTCTGGAGAATGATGTGGCTGATTTACCTGAGAATAGTCTCAGGGAAGAGAACGAGATTACAAAGGCAGTCTTCATTCCCACAGGGGTACCATTCTTGCAGAAGAGAGTACCAGCCAAAAGTGCTTTTAAGCATGACCAGCCCTATGATTTAGAGAAGAGTCCGAGTGCTGCCAAGTCAGAGCCTCTCTTGACGGCTATCAACATCTGCAAGTTGGGTGACCCTGAGTGCATAAAGCAGAGTGAAAATGAAGTTGTGGGTAATGGGGTTAATGAAGATCCAATGGCGATCCCACATGTCCGTCGCTCGAAGAGAACTCGATCCCAGGCATTGCCATCAAAGTATCGCGACTGTGTTCTCCAGCCATGGAAGAGAGGTACTAGAAGATAGTTCTCTCTGTGTTGATCGAGTAAGACACAGGGCTGAAATCATTATAAATTTTTTACAATTGTTTCATTTATCTCTCTGTGTTGATCGAGTAAGCCACAGGGCTGAAATCATTATAAATTTTTTACAATTGTTTCATTTATCTCTCTGTGTTGATCGAGTAAGCCACAGGGCTGAAGACCTTTGCAATATCAATTGTCACGAATGTATCTTAGAGAATCTGGAGACTGCCAGATGAAATACTGACAGAGATGACAGAGAGAAGAAATGTTGTCTCGTCACACTCTGTAAATAAGAAAAGCCATTGATCCACGATTTTTTTAACTCGCTCACAGTGTATATATTACGAAACTGTTTTAACTCTTGAGGGGGAAGAGGGTTGATTGATTGGGAATATTGTACTGAGAAATTTTCTTGAGGATTATGGCAATTAGGTTGACTCAGAGATATTAGAGCCACAGGAATTTTTCCTTGTGGACTCATTGTCCTAGCTTGAGGGTGGGTTTGTGATAGAGAGTATATGTGTGATATATAGTTTATGGTTGGGTGGAATATTTTTCGTTTATAGCTGGGTGGTGTTTAATTCTTAGAAATATAATTACTTGTTGGTTGTTTATTAATAAGAAAACATTACTGTTTTTACTTGTGTATTCATTATTGGTTAATTTGTGATTTGCTTCCATTTAAGTGAAATTAATTTGTTTTAAATTGCATTAGACATTTTAGATTCGTATTTACAAATTCATAAATTGAATTATTTTCTTATGTTTGCATAAAATACACATTAGAATGAATGTATTATGTAATTGGAGTATTTTTTAGGTATCATGTCATCTCAATAAGAATACAAAGGTGATTGGATATGTTATGATTAGAGCTCATATGAGGAAGTTATTCTTCTTGCAATTTGAACTATTTTTTTTAGCACCATGATTGTAGTGAGTGGATGCCACATTAGCTCCTATTACTAACACATGTGGAGCTAGTCACATATGGAATTTTAAGAGATTCTAGAGGGTCCAAAACCCTAACTCTAATTGGAAGTTGAGGCATGAAAAAA
>SNQJ01S0045325.1:45222-55996 GCA_010110895.2 Picea sitchensis | reverse complement strand
ACATCAACTATTGGTTAAAAGTTGGTTCGATTCTAACTCTGCTTATGATAGGAATTTCGAAGTAGGTGACCTTGTCCTAAAATGGGACAAACCGCATGAGGGAAAGGGAGAGCACACGAAATTTCAAAAATTATGTTTTGGACTGTTTTTAATTGTTGAAAAGTTGGGTCCCAGTTCTTTTCGATTGCAAAATATAGAAGGACAGCTTGACACCTATCCGGTGAATAGACAAGCCCTGAAAAGATACTTTGCTTGACAACAACCCTTCTATATTATGTACATATTTTGCTTTTGTTTGCTTTTTCGTTTGCTGTTTTTTTTTTTTCCCCTTTGAGTTTATCAGTTTGTGTTTTTGCGAATACACATACCTGTATACTGAGCTATTCAGACAAAGAAAACAGAAAATTCCTTCGCTGAAATAACTGCTAAGAAAATTGTATAAACATCAATTGTATATTTCTGTAATTTACATCTGTGATTGGCAAAAAGTTTGTTGTTTGAAAGAAGTTGACTGATTTTGATCTCTGAGTAAAGCCTGTCACGATCATCTATTATATTTTTACGCTATCCCTTTTCCTTAAGGGAATGACTCAGAAGATGTCTCCCTGCCTTAGGAAGTTGGTTTTGTAAATGAAACATCTCTGGATCTTAATAAAGGACACTTCTAAAAACTTATGCCGAGGTCTGAAAAAAATATGTTAAAATATCATGATTTTCAGCGTCACCCCGCTCAACTATATATCTTTGAAAAACAAAACAAAATAAATCAATAAAAGAGCTGTGGGAAGTTCTTGTAAACCCGTCGAGATACTGAACATGTCTGCTGGAAGCGGGTAAATGCATGCATGACGCCAAGACAACTTTGTCGGGTTACTGAACAGGCCCGCTGGTAGAGAAGCAATGTCGGGTATATGAAAATTTGCAAATAAGAAACCTCTTAATGTCCTTTATTCTGATCGGGAACTTCTTGGTAGGATACGAATGTCAGAGTGGGTTAAATGGAAACCCTGTCGAGGCTATGGATGCCTACTGGAAGCAGTGGCTCTGTCAACAGTAATGGAGATCTTATCTTTAATATCGTGACTCGCTGGTCTTAAGACTGTTATCGGTTTTCATCTTTTAAAACACTGCTGGAATATTTGATTAATGGTGATGTTTATATGATTTTTTGGTTGTTATTTTTGAGTTGAAATTATCTTTGTTGTTCTAATCTAATTTTGTTCTTTTGGCAAAGATAACTACTTCTACCAGTGCGTCACCATTGTTGGTAGCCAATTCACATTTTTTGTACTGTCCTTATAAGAATCCTACACCAGTGTTTTGCAAACCTTAATTTTTGTCGCAATTCTCAAATAAAATGACACTTTTATTTTTGCGTTATTTACACACTTGCCTTTCTTTTTGTTTTCACGACTATAAGCGTGAAAACTTAGTTTTTCAAAGTCACATCAAAATCGTCACTAAATTGTCGTTTTCATTCTTGTCGATATGCCCATTGCGTTTACATTTTAATTATCATTACACAGTTGGCAAGCACCTTTTGATCTGTACTCATTTAAAATTCTTTGATCGATTATACAGTTTCATTTCATGAGTGACTGAGTTTGTGATGCATTGGTGATTGGATTTACATGTTATTTGATTAAAATCAATTCACTTGGCACATTGGTTACATAAAAAAGCATTGGCACATTGGTTAAACCCTTGGTGTGAATCGTTTCATACAACACTTGGTATTGTTTTTTATTCATTTGTTTGGTTTTAAAACTATGGTATAACTTTTGTTCGCGCGAATGATCAATCCACTTACCAAAGGTTTTGATTGATTGATTGAAGTGGCATAATTGTTAACCTATGCATAGTTATTGGAATAGATATTTGCGCAGGCGGTTGTACTGCAGATATGACTGTCGTGCATGTATGAACCAGCTCCACCACCTTCGCACGATATGTCATTAATGTTTACCCCTATCCCTGTTTCACCTCTGCTAGCATCGGGTAAGACTTGGAGAATTCTTCCCCTGCGTATGCTGTGATTCAAACCCTGGCTCGTTCACATCACTTACTATGTGCTCCTGTCTATGGCACCGGTGGTGCGAATTGAGTCGAACGGTAGTCAAGCCCTGCTACTGTTCGATAACGCCCGGAAAGATTTACAAGATAATGGTTGGCTCATGTTTGTACAGAGGTTCGAGGGTTTCAATCTGTTTGTTGCACAACAATTTTCCCTTACCTTTGATGGGTGTAGGGCCAAAGTAGGTGACATTCAGCTTGAAATCAGTGAAGAGTTCATCAGCTCTGCCACAGGATTAGCAGCCACGGGCCAGCGATGGTTTAAAAACTCTAAAGTTGATGAGGTGCCATGGATTTTACTGTTCGTATCACAAAAAGTCACATCCTATGACAAAGGTATGCCTATCTCCACCCTTAAACCAAGGTGGCATGATCGTTTTATAGTGGTTAAGCAATTTGTGACCTGTGAGGGTCGGTATGGATTGGTTTTTCTTTATCACCTTCGACTATTAATGAATTTCATGGGTTATCCATTGAACATGCCATTTTATTTCCAACGTAGTCTTTACAAAATGGCTAAGAGGTTTAAACGAGAGAAGGCCGATAGTAGCTTGTTTCACCACGGCCTGATCAAACTCATCGTCGTTCATCATTTAAACCTCCATGGCGATAATTGGCAAGATTTTCTCTCTCGGAATGTCTTTATCGATTCAGAGTCTGTCCAAATTGATAAGTTTGTGGTCAGTGAGACTAAGGTCAGGCCACCCGTTCCTTTTCATGCCCTTCTACCCTCTCCCAAACCCTCGGTCTGCCCTGATATCGACCTACCGAACATTATAACAGACAAGGTTGAGGCTATTAAAAATCCTGTGAGCAAGAAGGTCAAGAGTAACCCTACTATCGATGGCAAAGGTAAAAAGAATGCTCGACTAATATCGAGAGTTGCTAGGAATAAACCTAAACCTAGTGTTGATCAAAATCCCATAGTCCTCAGCGAAGACTCAGACTCTGATATGGAGCACTTCCTAGCTAGTGAGTACCCTTATTCCCAAGGTCTGTGCTCCGAGCCACCCTATGAATTTGTTTCTAATTTTCCCCCGTGCCTAAAGAACAATCCTAGCTACCCAGGGATCAAGCTACCTAACGAAACCCTCGCTAATTTAAACAAACCCTCACCTGGAATTTCAAATCCCGGGCAGTCGTCATGTAACCAATGTAATGTGTGGCTGGAACGCTACTATACAGACGTTCCCTTATTACAGTCGAAAATCAAATCATTGCAAAACCAAGTTACAGTGTTGACAAGTGAAAGGGAGAAGCTTCAAGCTAATGACAAGAAGCAAAAAACCACTGGTTCCATCGTATTTAGGAATGTCGAATCGGCTACAACCTTCGTCAATTCCAAACTATTATGACCAAGTTGTCTGCTCATTATCCAGGTATGAGTTTCGATATCAATTTCGTTTTATCAATTGCTTGAATTAATATAATGAATCAAGTTTTGGTTTTCGATTAACTCTGTCCATCGTTCGAAATGACTCTGTCATAGTTTGATTATAAAAAATGGTTATGTTGTGGATCCTGTACATTGTTTTCGTTTTGCTAAAATTAAATGAATTTATGATTTGGTTATACGATTTGGTCGTACCCAGTTTAGCAATTGATTGGTTTTCACTGGGTTTGATTCATTTTGAATAATTCTATTGGTTTGAATTAACGAAATCAATGGGTTTTGTTTTCGCTTGGATTTTGTTTGTATCTAACCTGAACATGAGGTTTTACGCTATGGTTCTGTTTTGATTTAACATGATTTTGTTGTCGTTGGATATCAACGACTCTGATTTAGTTCTTGTGATTTGATCTTTGAAACGATTTCATAGGATTGAATTGGCTTGATAAATACGATGTAGTCTATTAAATTGGAAAAACGACTCTGTTTTGTCAACATTCTCGTTTGGATTTGGATTATATCTGACCTGTGCAAAAGATATCTTCGCCGAAATCATGGAACTATGTTGATTCATAACGATTATGTCAAACTCAAACTGTTCGATTCGCTCTTGTTGCTACGTATCTTGAGTTAGCACGATTTCTTTTATGAGTTGGATTCGTATCGAAAATCGATTTGATGCTACTCTTTTGGTTTTGATTTTATCTCTGTTGAATTCAGATGAGAATGTTCGGTTAATAGTTCGTTTTGAAATGAATTCAAGGGATGATTTTGTGGACTGTAAATTGATTGTGTTTTCCCCCAATTGGCAATAACAAATGATTGGCTGAGTCCTACAGATCCTGTTATCAATCGATTAATCCCACGATCATTTCGTTTGTAATAATTTACATACCAGTTTTGATTTGATTCGCTAATAGCATGGATCGTTTGTTTATGTTTAACATAGTGCTATCAATTTGAGAAAACAATCCTGTTGATTTGGTTTGGATTCGAAATGATCTTGTGGATAGCTGAAGCAACTGTTTTTGTTGATTTCGATTGGTCTATGAAATGATTTCATTGCTGTTGAGTTATCCAATACGATTTCGTTTACCGAATTTTGTGACAGCAAATGGAATAGAGTACATGCATCTCTATAATCATTCGATTGATCTTAGTCTTGTTTGCTCTCAAATTAGTATAACGATTTTGATTTGAATGAATCGTTTGTCTTTCAAATAACAATTAGATACTTGTTTAATAGTTGGAATTTAATTCCTTAAGATTGCAATTAATTTTAATACGATTATGTATTTGATTTAGACCAGCTACAGAATCGCAAGATTCTGTAGCTAGTCTTTAGAATTAGATTTTTATCAATTCTATCTGCAAATTATCCTCTAATATTGTCTATTTTTGTCCTTGTTCAGGTACATACAAATTGCAATGGTCAATTTGGGCATGCTGTGACAATATAGGAGATATTTATGTGATGTAGTTTTTATTTTTAAGTTGTTAGTTTGAGTTAGAGATAGAAACTTGGGATATTTTCCCAGATTTGTGTAAACAGTTTTGATAACTTCCATAGGGATGTTTTACCCCGTGGGAGGTCTTTTAAATACTTGTGATTTTTTGTAATAATGATCATCCTCACTTGTGGGAGAACCAGACTATGGATTTATGATACAAACTGAGACGAGAGTTGATGTCTTGTAACAACTTTCGCTTTCAATATATCAAACTTTTGTTTCAAGTTTTATGCATGTCAGTTTGCAGTTGATTATAGACTACTTTAGCTATCATAATCTATTGAAAGATGATATGACTTGATTAATGTGCTATCCATATCTGATCTCTTTCATTATTTTTAAAGTATAGCAATCACTTTGTTTCAGTTAATGAATGACAAATTTCTCTTCTTTGTTAATTCAATCATTTTGTATAGATCTTTGCATCATATTTATCTAACTGTGAAGATTTATAAAGCATAAGGTTGCTGTAATTTTTTATGTCTTGTTTGTCCTGTAATTATATTTGAAGAGCACAACTGTTTCTAGTTTACGAGAAGCTCATGGAGAATTCAGTGCGGGTTTCCTCCCTCTGATCAGCTAAGACAATCATTGTATACAGGACGAACCCGGAACGTTTCTTTAGGTCAGTTTGTTATTTATTTGGTAGTAAATTTGTTAGTATAATTTAAGTAGTTTAGTTGTATAAATGTGTAGTTTAGATTTGTAGTTAGAGTTAGTATCTTAGTTGTTTAGTTTAGATAGTTTTTAATTTATTTCTTTTTCATAAAATCGTAAAAATTAAAAAAAACAATAGCTCTCACTGTCTCAGGATAGAATACGTATGAGTTTTTCAGGTTTTCATTCAAATCTGTAAATTGTAAATATTGTACATTTGTGAATAAGATCTATTTATGTTAGTAGTTAGATATTTAATTTCTTAGAGTTAGCATAGTATTAGATAGTAGATTGTATATATAATAGTTAGATTTGTTTAGCTTGTTTTAATAGTTATTTTTAGTTAGATTAGTTAATTTAGAGTAGTTTTCTTTTTTTGTTGTTTCCTTAGGACTTAGATCGGCTAGCGGAGCCACTAAACCCGTCAGGGTGGGTTATCCCAAACGACTTGGGTTAGTTAGAAAACCCCGGACCGGATCCACTCTTCCAGTTGACGGACGATCAATTTCGCCCGTCAACAGGTGCATTATGATTGCATAGGGCACGCACGCACATGTGTCATTCAGAAATGCAAGAAAAGTGCACATGCACACGATGCACGACTGTGGTCGTTAAAAGACATGCACACCTGAGAACGACTCATTTATGAGATTGGTCAGCCTCCCACCCACTTCTGGTTCAACTTCCAAGTTGATTTGACATCCAAATCTCAACTGGATCTGACTGGGTGGTTGGTCAAAGACCTAAAGGTGCCATAAACAACCCCTTTTCACACTAAAAGATGGTTGCACAATACCTCAAAGTGGTGCTATAAAATAAGGCCATGGGTGCACTACATTTTCAAGGAATTCATTTGCAAGGTTATGCTGTTGCTATTCTCTTGGGGAATCCTCTTTTCTCATCAAGAACATATTAGCATCATTAAATTTGGGCAATCCACCTCACCATTTGAGTGGAATATCTTGGGATTCTTTCACCGTTTCTTTCAAGTTTTGAATTTGTAAGAAGAGCTCAGTTGTGGGGGTCCAAGAGCCCTCCCTTGGAGGAAGAAGGGACCCAAAGTCCTCTTTCTTCTTGGTGTTTTCTTTTCACTAATATAATCCTTTCCATTGGTGACATGAGTCTTGTTTATTCCTTGTTCTTATGTCCTTATGCTCAATAGTTTAGTTGTTCTTTTATTTTCTAGTTTAATTCTTAGCTTAGTCTTTTATGTTTCTTTTTATAACCCTTTCCTTCACTGCTGTCTTGCTTAGCTAACCCAACGAAGCTTGTAAGCACCTATGTTTTGCCCATTTAGGTGACAAAAGAGGCACAATATAGGGAAAATTGGATAGAACTTCCAAAATATCCTATATTGGGCATCCTTTCTTTTCTTTGTATAGGTCTTGAAAGAAATAGACCCCCTCTTCAGCTATATCCCTAAAGTAACAAACACTATCACTAGATTCTCCCATATGGTGTTTAGTGTTTTCCCATAATTAGTGTAGTGATGAAATTTTTTTGTGTTATTGTCCCCCTCTTTCAGCCAATGAGCATGACTCTTTAGGTGCAACTTGGTTTCCTCTTTTATTCGAATGGAGTGATGGTGGTTCTCGAGGTCACCAAGACTTTCCTAATCAACTTATAAAAACTAGATTTGCTTCATTGCATAACTTCCTCTATGTTTATATCAATCTCCTTTAAAGAGGATTACAAGTTGTCCCTATATTGTTTCTTCCATTTGTTCATCAAAAGAAGTATTTTCTGCCAATTGTTGCATGAACGTTCCAAGATTCCATGATGTCCATCCTAAAGGCTTCGTCCTGAAACTAAGAGGGATTAAATTTCAATGGGGCAAGGGGATTTTCACTTCACATACCCATCTGAAAGAGAATTGGGAGATGGTAAAATATGCCTCTGGATGAGACCCAAGACTTGAAAAGGCACGAGAACGACAACAACTCTTCTGAAATCATAAATTAGTCCAACCTTTTGGAAAAATTTTCCTCATTGGATCGAAAGTTTCTCCATGTAAGGAAAAGTTTAATCCGCTCCATATCCACCAACCTATTCTTCTCAAAGAATGACATGAAAATTTCCACTTACATGTCATTATGAGCATTGAATCCCCTGTTGAAATGGAAACTTGACACTGAGAGAGGTGGGTGAATCAGTCTCACAAAACTTTTGAAAAATTTCCACTTTTCATAAATTAACTGAAAAACATATATTTATTTCATTTTCTAAACCAATATATAAAAGAATAAACTCCCAAAGAAAAAACTCACGGAGTGATGTAACTTGTTGACATGGCACTGACTGAGTGGATTCCACGTGTCACTTAGATTCGTAACTTACACATACCTGAAACGTAAAATTCATCTTGACACTTGTCATTATATGATTGTGCCATGTGTCCTTGATGATGTAGTCTTGCGGACGTGGATCTGCTCCTAGGGCACATGTTCTCCTCATGGATCTAATGGTTGTCATAACTCCCAAAATGTATCTTAGATCAATGAGTGAGAATGACTTTGTCCTTCAGTGCTTCGGGTGATCCAGATTATTTTCAGCATGAAATGAGAGCGGAGATACAATAAATCAATGTATAGAGATATCTCAGATATCCAATAATATAAAAGAAATGTATCAGATATGAAACCATAAACACAGAGATACAGTAATACACAATTTTCTATTAATGAGCGAAAATGTACAAAGACTATAAAAATACAGAGTGAAAGACTTGCCGGAATGGTGGCATCTTATCTCTGAGAAGAGATGTGTCTGCTACTCGCATTCGCAAGAAGATGATTTTACAATGATGCTCCAAAGGCCTTTTTATAATAAAGAAAATCCAAAACCCTAACCCTAGAAGATGAAAAGCCAACAATTTTCTGGACCCCGTTTTGGGTAGTTTGGTGTATCAACTTCCCGGGGGCATAACTTTGGCATACGATTTTCGTTTGGGGCGCACAATAACTCATTCGAAAGGTATCATCTAGGAGATTCATTTAGGGGGATAAATTAAATCCTTTGGCTATATTTGAGAAGCTCAATCCCAAAAAAACCTTCGTTTAGGCCCTCAAAATGGCCCCAGAAGTTAAAAAATGCTAAATATAGTAAATTACCAAAATTGCTAGAAAATGGTTTTGAGCTAGTTGGAAAAGGGCCACCGATATCCACATGGATCAATCCTCCCTCCTTAGGAATCAATGGTATCCATTGTATTGAGTGCTCGGGGGAGAGGGAAAAATGGTTGTTGAATCTGCATCTTGATGAGCTACTTGCCTTGTTGGAGAATTTGCACTGCTTAGCTTGTTGAAGGTTGTCATGAACATGTGGCTGGAAGGGTTGGGCATTTTTAAATAATCTGGCTACATGAGATGCCGGTATGTAGAAGGAATCTTTAAAATTTGTTGCAATTGTTTTGACCTACTTCTGTTGGATAGAAGGTACTTAGGCAGAGGCTCTAATGGTTGTAGAATCCTTCTGTTCATCTTTTGAACATATTTTGAAGAAGCTGAATCTTGTAGTATGAGATACTACCTTGTGACACTGTTTTGTTGGAACAGTAGTCAGAACTACCTCTGGTATTATGTAGATATGACCCCCCAAAGAAACAATGACACCGCGGGGTCAAGACTCATAAACAACATGGTGCTTCCACATATATGGTAGGCCCAAGAGAACATCACACAAATCCACTGAGGAAACATCACATAATACCTCATCCTTGAAGGGTTGGATGCCATATGACATTTGACACTGTTGGTTGACACAGATATCTCATCCTAAGCGAAGCTACCAGATGTTGTATGGTTGCGGGTGTGGTGTTGTTGACAATCCCAACTGTTTGATGACCTGTGTTGAGATGAGGTTCTTCTGGATTCCTCTATCAACAATAAAATGCAGCGGGGTCCCCTTCACCCACATCTATGAATGAAAAAGGTGCTCCCCCTCTTCAGGATTTGTTGGTTCTTCTAGTTGAATTGTTGCGATCGCGACAATAACAATGGGGTCTGCATCGATGATCTATCTTTTACTAGTATTTTCAGAATCTGATTCTGAATGAGGGTTTGACTCCTTGTCTTTGATATCAGCCACCAATGACTATTTGAGTGACATTACTCGGTGTTGTGCCAGGGGATTTTGTGGAAATTGCACCATTTTCCAGTGTCCTTCTATGTCATCCTGTGACCCTTATTTACCTGTGTCTTGGATTGGTTTTCGGGAGACTGTATTTTAGGGTCATCTTTATCGTACTTTGGTTGTTTCAGATTTTCATACCCAAACTCCCATTTGTTCTGGTGCTTAAATGTCTTCTCGATTTTAACAACATATTGATAAGCAACACCGAGTGATGAGATGCCCAGAAAATCCATTTCAGTTTGGATGTATCTGTGTAGAGCCCCACGGTATTTCAGAACCAAATTTCATTTGAAGTCTTTGAAAGCCAACTTGGTGTGCAAGGTATGGAAGGTATTGGTGAACTCTGAAACTGCTTGGCCCCTCTCTTTCCATAGTGTGTTCCATCTCATGTATTGGTCCTCATAGTTTCCTACAGGGTAATATTATTCCTTTACCGCATCCACAAAAAAATCACAAGTGGGCTCGACCCCATATATTCCAGACTCCACTATGGAAGTTTTCTCCTAGTAAGTTTCCCACCAATGTTTGACATGGAGAAGATATTTAAGGAGTGCGAAGGTGATTTTTTCCTTGTCAGAAAAATTATGAACATAGAAATAACCTTCTAACAGATTTAACCATTTGTCTAGGGCATCTGCATCTATCTGACCTTCAAATATGAGAATATCAAAATTAACCTGTACCTTGAAAGGAGCGGTGCTTCCTAAGTGGTTGTTTGATGAATATGCACTTGTTTCTATCGACATATGTTGAAGGATGTGGGAAAAATTCTCCATCATTTCATCGCTCTGTCGCTTGAGAGCTTGCTCAAGAAACATATTGATAGAATCGTCTGCTCCGTCATTTTTATTTTCTTTCGCCATGGATGGTTTCTTGGGTGTGTGAGAGCGATTGTATTCAAGAGAGTAAATCTCAAGACCCAACTTGCTATACTTGGACCTCGTCAGGGACATGCACTGCAAAAAACGATCAAGAACAACCTTCTTTGATACCACTGATCCAGATTATTTTC
>SNQJ01S0045325.1:26562-37116 GCA_010110895.2 Picea sitchensis | reverse complement strand
TATAACAATGTTTTATTATAACATTGTTATATTATAACAATGTTATAACATCGCAAGGGGTTGGGGCAATGCCCGACATCGCCACAACCCCCCCGAGGGCCTGACCCAGGTCCCGTGGGCACCCCCCCCACGGGCCTTACCCAAGTCCCATAGATATTATAACTATGTTATAATATAACGATGTTATATTATAACATTGTTGTAATATAACATTGTTGTAATATAACATTGTTATATTATAAAAATGTTATAATATAACGTTGTTATATTATAAAAATGTTATAATATAATGTTGTTATAATATAAAAATGTTATATTATAACATTGTTATAATATAACATTGTTATATTATAACAATGTTATAATATAACAATGTTATAATATAACAATGTTATATTATAAGATTGTTATATTATAACAATGTTATAATATAACATTGTTATATTATAACACTGTTATAATATAACATTGTTATATTATAACACTGTTATAATATCTATGGGACCTGGGCCAAGCCTGTGGGGGGGGTTGGGGAGATGTCCGACATCTCCTCAGCCCCCTCGAAGGACTGGTATAGGTCCTTGGGAATTCACAAGACCTAGACTTGGCCTTGGACCGCGGGGGGCTGCGGCGATGTCGACCATCACCTCAGCCCCCCCGTGGTCCTAGCCCAGGTCCCATAGATATTATAATTATGTTATAATATAATAATGTTATATTATAACATTTTTATAATATAACAAACAATGTTATATTATAACATTGTTATAATATAACAATGTTATATTATAACATTGTTATTGTTGAAACATACATATTTTTCTAAAAACATTAGACTTAAAACATTTCATTTTGTTTAAATAAGGATAAATGTGCACTTGGATACTACCATCGATAATGTCTTTTGATTAATCCAATGGTCTAAAATATTTTCAAGTTATGGAGCCACTCATTCGTTAAAACTAAATCACTATAGACAACTTTCAAAATATCGGGTTTCGGGGTTTCGCAATACTAACAATTAGACATACAAAGAACTCCAAAGTCTCGATATGCGAAGTCGCGAAACTAGCTTGAATTAAATTGAGTTAATTAAACAATTGAAATGATTAACGATAATTAACCTTATCGCAACTTCGTGTTTCGGGAATCCTGCCTCAAACGATAACTTAAACCCCCGATATGAAAAGTCATGAAATCATCAATTAATTACGATTATTTATAAATGTTAAACATCATTAATATTAATTAATCAATCACGATTCAGGAATCATAGATTGAATTGAAATAGGTTAACCCAGAACCCAAAACCCCAAAATGGATTAAGGTCAAACATAACTAATTAACGTATAAACTCAATTTATTAACAAAATAAAACACTTTTATTTTACTGTTGAGTTTATGCTGATCTCCGATACAGGTGATTGAAATTAAATTTATACTTTTTGTATCACGAAAAATTCACCATTAATGTTATTGAATGATCAGGCTGAGGAAATGATTTCAAATAAGATCTTTCTTTAATGCCCAAATATTTTTATTAAAAGAATTAAATGTATTGTTAGTGAAGGTATATCCAGGTCGAGGCATTCAAGGCAAGAAAGACTTTTTCATGTTCAATTAATTTCGCATTTTGGTAGAGCTTCCTTAGCGAAATACTCAGTTCTGTGCGTTTTCTATGACAAGTAACAGGTTTTTAAGAACTGCCACCATGCTACCACTAAAAGTAGCTAAAGCAACTAGTGAGAGTTCAAGCCAGAGTTAAGAGGTTATCTCTGACACCTCGCCTAGAAGTATAAACACAGTTAAAACCTAGACGAATGTATTCAACATCCTACATTATGAACTGGTAAACTACCCTGATGATTCAAGTGACAACGAAAATGAAGACTTATCTACCAAATACAAGACTATTGCTCAGTCAGAGATGTATAAGGTAGGAACAAGGCCGAGTATTTTACCCTACAATGACATGATTCGATGGGCACTGGATCATGTGGATATCCCAACTAGAACTATATTCAATTCTCAGAAGGTATTTGTTGGTTCATTTCAACCGGAACACATACAGGTGATGTATAAACTATCTTCAACACCAAACTTCATTTACAATGCCAGTTTTCTAGAGAATTTTAGCAAAAAGAGTGTGATCAATATGGAAAGAATCTTTCCGACTTGATCAAGGACTGGTGCTCATGCCCTGAAAAGTTCAGAGCTGATTCCCACGACATATACTCAATCTCATCGCTAGAACCACAGTTCATGTATATAGCCATGATGTTGTGCAGACTTTATGGAAAAGAGAACACAACCCATTTCTTTCTACCATGGGTACCCATTATACACACAGTGGCAGAAGGGTATTCTTTTGACTGGGCCAAGATATTGTTGGACAATCTGGCTAGTGAAATTACAAAATACCAGACAAAGAAAGGCAAAGGGAAATCAACTTCATCCTTCATGTCAGCTTATATTATGGATGCCATCTGTTTCATGACACCTTTCCCGCTAATGGGATGGAGTTGGACTCCATATATTGCATAACCAATTCATATTTATCATTCAAAACTCTAGGAAGACAAGGCGAAGGATTTCTTTTATGAAATTTGTAATTGGGTAGCGGTGCCGATCGACATTGCTATTTTTGGTCACTTACATCCTAGAATTTCAAACATAGTTGTGGCTAACTTGGATAAAGTGGCAGACTGGTACATTGAGGAACACTTTTCTTATATCAGAGTTTTCGATTACTAAGTTCCCCCATATGCTTTACCACAAATTTTACCAAACCGAATGGTGTGTCACGAGGTCGCACAACAAACTATACTCGGTGGGATTAGCAAAGAGCTCAAAGAAGTGCAGGAAAAGGTATGGCCATATTTTTCCTTACATATTGGTGCATTTTCTTTATTGTATTTTGGCCACTCCAAAGTGGAGGTTGCGGACTTAGAAGAAATAAAACTGGTTACCATTGAATTTAAGAAGCATGACCCGCAGAAGGTCGTGGGTAACCATATGGCTAGTTGCAATCTTACAAAGTATGAACATGAATAATCCCGTGAGGATGAAGTGTTTTGAGGGGTGAGATCTTACCAAGAATTTATGGGCCGAGTTTGAGCTCTATCACCTGATAAAATGATTGATTTTTACAACTTCCAAAAGCACCAAAGAAATAGTCTTCCAAAAGTATTACAAGGGGAAAACCCAATGTCTCCTGCTACACAGAAAACAAAGACCCATAATCAAGAAGTTGGAAGCTCTAGCAAACAAGAAGCCCCAAAAAACTTTGAGCAATCTGAGATCTCGACTAAGAAAAAAGATATCTGTGCAACAGAGGTATCTGATAACTATGCCAAAGATCAACCAGAGACATTAATAAACCAAGGAGAAGATAGGCCACTATCCTCACTAGATAAATCAACTACAGATGGAACCGGAAAACAGTTATCCACAGAAATCGACAGCCCCATTCAGGTTGTCACGCCATTAAAATTCACCATAGGCAACCCCAATGCAGAGGTAATACTCATAGAATATCTCACGCCTATCCCTATTGAAGAGATACCTCCCTTTGATTTCTTTTTCAGTAAGGAAAGGAAAATTGTTCTGAAGAAAGAAATGCACCAGAAAGAGGGTGCAACGATAAAAAAACACAGAGTACTATTGGACGAACAAAATTTGGAAGAAGAAGACTTTGCTGCAGAGGTAGCAAGCTCCTTGGGAGATTTTTCAATAGCTAACCTATTCTCAGTTGATAATCTGAAAGAAAAACTGAAGGAAAAGAACCATGTGATAAGTCAGTTGCAAACTTAAATAAGGAATATAGAAAATAATGTCAGAGAAGAAGTCAATAAAGGGATGGAACAGGCTAGAGCTCGTGATAAACAAGAAATCCAACTACTCAAGTCCATTCTTGATGAGATTCATAAGAACATGCAAGTGAATGAAAGACAGACTTTCCAACAAGATGAGTTGGTAAAACAATTACAAGACAAGGTCAGTTCCACTGATAAAATGGTTGTGGATATAGCATTGTTTCAAGCTCAAGCATTGGAAGTGCTAAAGAAAGTGGAAGTAACACAACATAGCCTTTTTTCTAAGGTAGGTATCATCCAAAATAATTTTCGGGAAGTAAACCAATCATTGGACAATATTGGTTTCAGAGAAAGAGAGGCTACTGCAACCCGTAACACTTTTCAAGAAGCGATCGTGTCATCTGCTAGAGAATAAATATTTGTAACTCCCAGATTGACTGTTACAGAGCAAGTCAGAGGTGATATAATATTAAAGACATGGGAGGCCAATATAGCCGAGAGTAAAAGGATGACCAAATAAATAAAAGAGGATTGTGAAGAGATTCTTCATTTTCTTAACAAAGAATCACTAGGCCTCGAAAAGGATGATTGTTCTGAAATACTAGGACAAATCGACATTGTAAAGCTTCAACTTGACATCAAAAAAATCTTAGAGGTAGCCCAGACTTGAAATTTCACAGCTAAAGCAGGTTGACATCGCTCAAATAGATAGATGGATGGTAAAGACAAATTTACAGTTACAGTCAATGATTTCTGAAGATAAAAGAATAGATGACAAGTTACCACAATTACAAAAGAAGTTGTATCTTTTTTAGGAAAAATATGTGACAAAACCTTCTAGACTATTAGTACAACTTTTAAGTAGGTGTGTCGAATTTCTTGAGCGAGGTAAAGGGAGTATCTCAAAGAATCAATGAAGTAATAGGTGGATATCTGCTTCTGTTGGTATGAGAAAGAGATAGAGAAGAACCAAGTGAAACAGTTCAATTTTTCATTTTGTAACCGTCATTACCTAGGAATAATGAGAATTTTGACTGCCTAGGGTTGAGAATCTCTTGTATAAATATATTTTCAAATGACTAAAGAAAGTTTGGATTTTTGCCATATGTAGTGGAGAAAGCTCTCCTGATTGAGGATTAATACAAATACAGATCAAAGATTCCACATTTCATTCATTTGAGTTATGTGTTCTTCTGTATTTCCATCTTCCGATATCTTTTTATATATCTCTTTGATGAATGCTTGATCGCAATTTAGTACAACATCTTTTGTGGTTACATTTCATTAGTGATTTAATAGCGCATAGTTTTTCCTCTATTTTATTGTTTGTAAATACAAGATTTGTGAGTTAATTGAATTGCTACATTGTATGTTTCATTTAAGGTTATATCATCTATTTTCTTCTCCTGTAGCAAAGTAAGATTCTTTTGTAATAGATGCTTTGCTTTGTCTAACAGCTTTATGTTTTTCTCTCATTACACCCATGCTTTTAATTTTAACTCAGACACGAAAGACGACCTTTGAGTTGTTATCCTGTTAATTCATTTTTAGGAATTTTTCTCACATAACAGAGGTAGAAAACACAAACACTAAAACCTCCTTTATTTCTGGATGCATTGACATTATACTTTGAATCCCTAAGTATAAACTCAGGAACACCATCTTTTTGGCACCATTGCCAGGGACGGAGAAACAAAGTTATTTTATCCTGGGAGAATGACATTGGTAAGTTTCTCTCTTTGATAGTGAACAAAGATTGAATACGTTATAAGTCTAATTTTTGTCTCGCACTTGGCAACTCCACAACTAATAAATTGGCATTTAGTCAAAGAAATACCAGAAAGAATCAAGACAGTAAGAAGATTTTGCTTGTATTTGACCCTGAAAAACTTTGAAAGCAAGGAGATATCTTAAAAAGATTACTGCATCAACAAGTAAATTTTATCAACCCAAATCTAGTACTAGGGTTTTGTTTGAGCAGTTAACTCACAAGAATATTTTACCCAAGTCTTTTCTGAAGAAACATTAACTGTTAGAATCGAAGCTGAAACCCTAAAACCCGAGTTGGTTTCACCCGAAATTTAATCTGAGACTGTTCCAACTATCTCCTTTGCCAATAAAGGTAAAAACTCTATATCAATACCTACTTCAATTGATATTTCATCAGTTCTTGAAGCCAAGCTTCCAACCTCTTGAAGTTTTGAAGAATAAATCTTTTACTCTGACTTGAATCATGTTGGTTCTCATGTTTATATATCCTGTAAATCCAAAGAACCTATTCCTCATATCCCTTTTCCCTCTTTTTCAGATTTTATGTCTCCTGAACCTTTTTTGCTTAATCATGAAGGGGCTAAAAGGTCACTACACATTCTTGAAAATCCTTCCTATAATCCCAAAGTTTCATCCCTTAAATTATCAATGGCNCCTCATATCCCTTTTCCCTCTTTTTCAGATTTTATGTCTCCTGAACCTTTTTTGCTTAATCATGAAGGGGCTAAAAGGTCACTACACATTCTTGAAAATCCTTCCTATAATCCCAAAGTTTCATCCCTTAAATTATCAATGGCTGGAACCGGAGTAGGTGGTGTTGGAGGTGCTGCCAGAGGTGCTAGAGGAGGAGGAGGAGGCACTCAAGGACCACCCCTACCTCCTATAATTTTTTCTAAAGTAGCTCCTAGGTACGCCCCTTTGGCCCTCCCAGTTCCCCTCCATGATTTATCAGAAAACTATATGAAAAACCTACCAAAGTTCATCAGAGAGGGAGACTTAACCGCAACTGAGCACATAAATTTATTTAATCAATTCGTTGATATCCTTGGTCTTGAGCACGAGGATGTTTATTCGAGGCTTCTAGTTCAAACTTTCGAAGGACAGGTAAGAACTTGGTTTCAAGGACTGCCAGTAGATTCCATGGGATCATATGACGAGTTATAAAGTGCCTTTATCAGACAATGGGGAGAAAGAAAAGATTACCTTTATTATCTAACCGAGTTTGTAGCTTTAAGGAAGAAAAATTCAGAAACAGTTCTTGAGTTTACTCAAAGATTTAATAAATTGTATAGTAAGATTCCAGTTGAGGTTAAAGCTTCCCAACCTACAAAAAAAGTAACTTTCATTGGGGATTTTAATCCTGATTTTTCTCTGTTGTTGAGGGAAAGAAGATCCGTCGACCTCACTAAAATGCAAAACGATGCTGTAGAAATTAAGTCAAATATGATAACATCAGGGAAGTTAAAAGATAAATTCGAACCAGGAAATAAAGAAATCAGACGATATAGAGAACAAGAAGGACCCTCCGGATCTAGGAGGTCCTTGGAAGATAAGATGGACGATATGCCAAAAATAATCAAATAATTGTCAAATAAAATATCGAAAATGGAATTGGACCAATCTAAGAATGATTAGTTCCCTAGAAAATATTTCAGAAGAAATCCTAATCCTCAAATCCAACAAAGACAGATCAAGAATGAAGATCAAAAGATTCAATCCCTCTTTAAGAATGGAAATTTTATAGGAGGAGAGGACCTGTGAAACTTTGAGGAGTTAGAAGAAGATATGAATAAGCTTGGTGATGATTGCCAAGAACCGTTTTTGATGAAACAAGATTATGAAAAGTCTCTAAATACAAAATGTTGGTCTAATAATGATGAAAGAATAAATAATACAGAGGAATATGCTTATCAAAGAATCATCAATAATATAATGGTTGAACTTTAGCAGAAGTATAATTTGAGGCCTAGAGATAGAGATATCACAATTGCTCAACCAAAGAAAATTCTGTCGAAGAGAAAAGATAATTTGACAACTTCACCGTTAGCTGAGACACAAAATGTCAAAACAAAAGTAGTGGGAACCCAAACTGTAAAAACAAACCCGGTTGAAACAAAAGCAACACAAACCAATAAATCAGAAAAAAAAAGAGATAGAAATCCAAACCAAGGAAGTCAATAAGACAACGAGAAATTTCAATCTAGAGAATGATATTAATAAGATCAAGATCTCTATACCTCTGGTTGAATTATCAAAAAACCCTACATACAGAAAACAAATTGCTAAAATGATAAATTTTTTGGATACTGAAAGTCAGGCCGATGTCATAAATTTAGAAGATGATAAACCGAATATAATTTTTGGTCCACATTTTGAAGGTGAAAATGATACTATCGCTCCTTTTTACATTAGCCTAACTGTGCATGATCATCTTCTTCATAATTTTATGTTGGATTCTGGAGCTTCCCATAATGTGATTCCCAAGGGTATTATGGATAGGCTTGGTCTTGAAATTACTCGACCATACAGAGATTTATATTCTTTTGATTCTAGAAAAGTTAAATGTGTCGGTATGATTAAATATTTAGTGGTTAATCTTCCACAAATTCCTTTGAAAAGTGTTCTGATGTGTTAGAAAAATAGGACCGCGGAGCAATAAAATAAAACAAATGCAGAAACAAAACACAAAAGACACACAATACAAGAGAGACACAGATTTACGTGGTTCACCCAGTGTGGGCTACGTCCACTAGAGAAATTTCCAGTTCCTTCCTTTATTATTATCCAACAAATGAAGGGATACAACCTATAGCAAAACCCGTTGTAACTTCCTCTTCTTTCTCTCACAGTGTCCTCTCTCAGAATACAATATTCACCATCATCCATAGCCATAATACATTTCCCTCATAAAAGAGGGTTTCCTTCTAGGGCAAAAAACCCTAACATAATCTCTATCGTTAGATCTGCGACCTTATATTGAACGGTCCAGATTTACAATGAAATTACAATATACTTTTACAAGGAAATTTTTGCTTCGGGGGCTTTGCCCCCGAACCCCCGTTGGGGGCCCGCTTTCCCCCGGACCCCGCAGAGGGGGTAACCCCCCTCTGCACTCCCCCNCTCTCACAGTGTCCTCTCTCAGAATACAATATTCACCATCATCCATAGCCATAATACATTTCCCTCATAAAAGAGGGTTGCCTTCTAGGGCAAAAAACCCTAACATAATCTCTATCGTTAGATCTGCGACCTTATATTGAACGGTCCAGATTTACAATGAAATTACAATATACTTTTACAAGGCAATTTTTGCTTCGGGGGCTTTGCCCCCGAACCCCCGCTGGGGGCCCGCTTTCCCCCGGACCCCGCAGAGGGGGTAACCCCCCTCTGCACTCCCCCGCGTGGAAGAGTGTACATACTTATGGGGTGTAAATACTTCATGGGGTATAAACATGGCTGAAAGCAAGGACCTCTGAATCAAGAAGATAATCAGGCTCCACAACCAACATGATGGATGTGGTCACTGCTGATATACCTCCAAAGTATGTCATGTTATTATCCATGTCTTGGGGTGCCAAACTGGGAGGATCCCTTAAACTTGACATGACATACGCTACAATCTCGATCTTCGGTGGACAATTTACCCACTTTTACAAAGAGACAAAGTTGGCATATATAGTAAGTGATCCACTAAACCAAATAATTACCCGTTGCAGATCAGGATTTACGAAATTGTATTTTATCCATTGATGATGATTTAGAATACTGTATAGAAGAAAATTGTATATAAAAAGAAAAAATAGAAAAAAGAAACTAATATGTATATAGTACTGGAGTTTGGAAAATGTATTTCGATGGTGCTTCGTCTTGTGAAGGAGTAGCAGCTGGAGTTATGTCTTTGGCACCTGGAGATGAATTTATTATCCCTTTTTATTACAGGTTATAGTGGGACATCTATTACACTAATAATGTATGTGAATATGAAGCCTTGGTCTTAGGATTAGAGGCTGCTAGGAAGTCGAAAATTAAAAACTTGGAAGTCTATGGTGATGCAGAATTAATTATAAAATAGATAAATCATCAGTATCGGGTTAAACATCCAAGGTTAAGGTCTTATAGAAATTGTGCCTGGGATCTAATTGAATTTTTTTTCTCATCGGTTAATGTTCACTACATTCCCTGAACAGAAAATCAACAGGCAGATTCATTGGCCAAAGCAACCTCAATGTTTGTACCTCCTACGGATTTCAAACTGAAATATCATATATAAATGAGACACAGACCCTCAATTCCAAAAAATGTCCAACACTGGTAGGTTTTAAAAGATGATGAACAAATAAGACAATTCTTAGATATGGTGGATGAGTTTGCCGAAACACGTATTGATCAGGAAAATCAGAATGACCCTGTTTGGATTATGTAGGAAGGAGAAGATCCTCAGGAGTTTCAGGATAAAATTGCAAATCACCGCATGCTGATTTTGAAAAATAATCAGATCCCTAAAGGTTTAATTCCCTTGGAGAGATTGTTTAATCATGACGATATTCCCTTGAAATCTACTTTATAGCCTCATCCTGAAGAAGTTGAAGACTGTGATATAGGCACTAAAGAAAATCTGAGGCTAGTTAAAATATCTAAATACTTATCTCCTAAAATAAAAAGAAAATATGTTGAGCTGCTCAAGTAGTATAAGGATGTTTTCGCTTGGTCCTATGATGAATTGAGAACTTATGACACCACAATAATCAAACACAAGATTCCTCTAAAGAAAGGTGTTAAACCATTCAATAAGAAGATCAAAAATATAAATCCTATTCTACTGCTTGAGATAGAGAAATAGGTGAAGAAGCTTCTAGATGCCAAGATCATTGTTCCACTTAGATACTCTGAATGGGTAGCTAATTTAGTTCCTGTCAGAAAGAAAAATTGTGAGATCAGACTATGTGTTGACTTCAAAAATTTAAATAGA
>SNQJ01S0045325.1:0-10291 GCA_010110895.2 Picea sitchensis | reverse complement strand
TTAATTTTAAATTTGATAAATCTATTCTATAATATAAAATTTGATTTTTTTAATGTAATATAAATTAAATATATTTAAGTTGTTTATTATTTATTATTAAATAAATAAAAAAGTAATTTTTATGTTTATTGTAATCGTTTATAATATCAATATTGTAAATCAAGTGGGAATTCAATATTTATAATT
The DNA here is from genome assembly GCA_010110895.2 of Picea sitchensis. Lineage (NCBI taxonomy): Eukaryota > Viridiplantae > Streptophyta > Pinopsida > Pinales > Pinaceae > Picea > Picea sitchensis. Next base: position 10,105 of record SNQJ01S0045325.1, on the reverse strand, counting down.
CAAAATAGGTACATACAATTGTAAGGGTGTGAGGTTTTAAACGTACATATAATATTTAAGAATGTTGAGTTGCACTTAACAATGGGTATTGAGACTTTTGAGAAAAGTTATTTCCTACGATATTTTGTTACAATGATATAGAATTTAATCGTTTCTCTTCTTTCTTTCTAATTGTAATATGTGCATTATTTTTCATCTTAACATAATGCTCGAAACAAAAAAAATGGTGATATATGTAAACAATTTATAGATTTGACTCTTGATATGGATGTGAAGGTCAAGTTTTGTCACTTTTTGTTCTCAATCTCAATTGTTTCCCATTCTAAAATCAAACCCCATGTGATTTGTGTATAGTAAGGGCCCATGCTATTGTCAAAGCTATTTGTTTACGATTTCCTCTAATAACTTGTGTTATTGGTACAATGTTTGGATAAATNCGTTTCTCTTCTTTCCTTCTAATTGTAATATGTGCATTATTTTTCATCTTAACATAATGCTCGAAACAAAAAAAATGGTGATATATGTAAACAATTTATAGATTTGACTCTTGATATGGATGTGAAGGTCAAGTTTTGTCACTCTTTGTTCTCAATCTCAATTGTTTCCCATTCTAAAATCAAACCCCATGTGATTTGTGTATAGTAAGGGCCCATGCTATTGTCAAAGCTATTTGTTTACGATTTCCTCTAATAACTTGTGTTATTGGTACAATGTTTGGATAAATTGTGTCAAATGGAACACCAATGTATTTATAAAAAAGAACAGTAGTGAATATTAGAAGTTGAGGGAGCTTTTAGCTAAACATATATAAAATGTTTTTAGTGTAACCAAGTGCACCATTAACTAAGCTAGCTTCAACCCACAAGTTACATGTCAACATTGTTATACTTGTATTTGCCACCATAGCCTTTGCAAGGTTTCTATGGATGCTATGAAGTTGAAATTACAAAACTGAGAAAAAACCACATAATTAAATTTTGTCACAAATTCATAATTATGAAATAAAAATTATTTCATAATTGATTAAAAACTCATAATTGAGAAAAAATCTCATAATGCATTGGGAAAAGTTCGTAATGGGTTAGAAAAAGATCATTATTGAGCATGGAACTTGTGCATGGATTGTGATTTCTTAGTTCACATGCCATGAAGCCTATCTTCAAGATCCTCAAAGATTTTAACCCAACCTAGGGGAAGATATCTATATCTAGGGTCATAATATAGAAACATCCTTATGATAGCGAATTGGAGAAAGATCTCTTGGTCATGTGTTTTCTACAAATTGTTTAGTGTTAGGAATCAACACTAGTGTGACTAAAGCCTAGGTGATAGAAAGATTTGTTTTCTTACCATGATACGATGGATGATAATTCTTGGTCAACAAGGCAAGCTTGTGGCTAAGGAGAAGGGTTCCAGTTATTGGATCTAGGAGTATGGAAATAGATATCAATGTAACAATCATCTCTTTTTGTAACGTCTTTCATTTAATATAGATCTACACTCTCCCCCCCAAAAAAAATCTTTATTATTAATTGATCTATTTTATAACTTGAATTGGATTTTGTTGATCTAAGTAGGCTCGAGCTATTAGATTAAAGATTATACCATGTGATTTTTCATTTATGATGTTATAAGGGCATGAGGAAGGTGGTTCTTGTCTTATTGTTGTGCAAGTAACCAAGTGGAGCATCATCTTTCGAGCTAGATCTAGAAGAATTCAGTCGATACGTTGGACAACCATTGTAATTTGTGTAAGTTAATCTGTCCTCTTTCTATTTCCTTATATGATTATGTGAATAGATTTAGGAGGAAGAGGTAATGAACTATCATGATTTCTGTCATTGGCCTATATCTAAACAATAAGGGGATTTGTTTATCCATAGATGAATTTTTCTTCAACATAATTGATGACTCTGTTAGGGATGAATCCTTGAGTTATTCTCATTGGGGTTTTCCTTATTTGATTTTTGGCTTCATATAGGGTATTTTGGTAGTCCTTGTAGTGCATACCTTGATTTCTTTCTTGTAGATCAATTTTTAGGGAAATTTTTGAGTTGTTTGTGATGTTTTTTCCTTCTACAAGACACGTAGGCACCTTTTGATCCAGATTATTTTCGGCACGAAATGAGAGAGGAGATATAATAAATAAATGTACATATATATATATCATATATCCAATAATATAATAGATATTTATCATAGATATAACCATAAACACAGAGATACAATATTACACAATTTCTATTAATGAGCGAAATGCACAAAACAATAGAAATACAGAGTGAAAGACTCGCTAGAATGGTGACATATTATCTTTGAGGAGAGATGTGATGGCTACTCACATTCGCAAGATGATGATTACAATGAGGCTCTAAAGACTTTTTTAACATAAATAAAATCCAAAACCCTAACCTCGAAAGATGAAAAGCCAACAGTTATGTGGACCCTGTTTTGGGTAGTTTGGTGTATCAACTTCCCGGGGGCATAACTTTGGCATACAATATCTGTTTGGGGTGCACAATATCTTGTTGAAAAGGTATCGTCGAGGAGATTCATTTTGGGGACTCAATCAAAGCATTTGGATATCATTGAGGTTCTCAATCCTGAAAAAAAAAATCATCTAAGCCCTCAAAATGGCCCTCGAAAGTTTAGGAACCAAAAAGCTGCTAAAAATGGTAAATTGCCAAAAGATTATTTTGAGCTAGTTGGAATAGGTGGGTGGCTACCGATATCCACCTGGATCACCTTTCCCTCATAGATAGAGTGTGTACATGCCACTTTTCTTCACAGTAAGTGTGTTTCCAAACATGTTGGTTTCCTTCACAAAAGGAGCATGTACTTTCTGTAGATAAAAATTTGCAATGTTTGCCTGTTTTGTATTTTTCCTAGCTTGGTTGTTTAGCTAGTTTGAGGTCTTGAGGTTTGCAGTAAGTAGGGTTTCACTTTCTTTTGTATTTTATCAATTACATTTAGGATACTTTGTGAGAAAAAGAGATAAAAATATCATTCAAGGAAGATTTATATTTGAATGAGCATAACATTGTAGTATGGTTCTAGTTGTAAGAGGCACTTATGGTTCTAGGTATGGTAAGTGGTGGGTGGCGAATCAAACTTCTTTCTAGGTGGATTATGATAGGGATTAATATGGACGAATAGCTTATTAGGAGAAGGAGTGGAAGGAAAGAGAGTGATAGAGGGTGAAGAAACATACTCTTACTATCTTATTACATGTTTCGTTTCCATCTAGATTAAGATTTATTTATCTAATTCCCTACATTACAAAGAGACCACCTATCTAAGGGAGGTATGCCTTGCTCCTTCTCATACTCATTCTAGGGAGAAAGGGATTGATTAAAATGAGATAGTGTGGTTTTTTATTCCTCCCAAACTTAAAAAAGAATGGAATTGAATTCAATGGGCTCACTTTCCCTTGTTTTCATGACCTCACATTGAAGAAAACACAGTCAAGAAGATCCTCCCTAGTGGCTTGAAAGGCCTTTGCATTCATGTTCTAAAACATGCAATCTTTGCTTCCTTAGCTCTACTACTTGGTAGTTACCTTGCTTCCTTCATAGAGCCTAACCATTCTCCATCTCGAATATTTTCTCTTCTGACCAAGTCAAGTGAGAAAAAAGAGACCAACATTGCTAGTGAGGTAGAAGACATGGTTTGGTAAGGAATGCTTTCTTCAAGAGAGTCTCAATTTCATTCTTTCCTTCATTTTTCTCAATAAGGGGGACTTCTCCTTCTCTTATTTTGCGTAGGGAGGGAGTGTTGGAGACCAAACATGATCTTCTTAATCCCATGGAGAAGGATGTTTTCTCTCTTTTTTGGTGTATTTCCTATGATTCTATAGTCTTTCTCTTATAGGATCATAAAGGATTAGTCGTGCTTGTCCCTTTCTGAAGAGAGTAGTTTCTCACTCAGTTATTCTTCTATTACTTCCTTTCTCTATCATAGAGGGAGGTTGACCACTAGTTGATAGATATCAGTAAAATACATGTTGATTATAAGTTGATAGAGAAAAGGGAGTTTCAAAATAGACTATACCTACTTGCCAACATCATTCCTCTTCTTCAGGACTTCCTTTCCTAAGGCCCATTCTATGGTTCAATGTCTACCGAGTGTTGGAAGTACTAGCTTATCTCTCAGACAAGAGATCGTTAAAGGTATTGTTCCTTTCTTCTTCAATTGAGGGATTTTCTTCCTCAACATTGGAGAAAAGAAGTACTAAAAAACAAGATGGACACCAATACAAATCTCATCGCATCCTACCTAGTGTAATCTTCCTAATATAAGTAGTCACCAATTCCTATGTTGGGTTGGGGAAATAGGGGTGCTTCCCAAGCTCACTAATGTACTTGACTCTCCATGTTCTAGTTCTAGTCAAGAATAAAGACACGAAGAGCTCTAGTTATGACGATTGGGAATACTAGAAATTGGTAAGGGCTAATCAATGTGTTTATGATCCATAATTGAGGGACTTATAGTCCACTCACTTCACCAACATATATACTATGTAGAGCTATCTTTGATCTCTATTATCTATCTTATGTATAGAACTATGTCCTTCATATGGATACAAGGCCTCTATTCTCAATGTACCCTGCAGAAAAAAAAAAAAACTATAAACCTTTGATCCAAAAGGATATCGGTGGCCACCCACCTATTCCATTGGCTCAAAACATGGGTTTTCCATTTTGGAAGTCTTTCTACACTTTTTCGAGTCTTAAGCTTTCAGGGCCATTTTGAGGCCTTAAACAATGTTTTATGGTCATGATAGCACTTAATCAATAACCAAAGGCATTGTCTAGGCCAAACATAATATGTACTCCTCGGCTAGACCTTTCCAACGAAGTATAGAATGCCCCAAACAAAGATCGTATGCAAATGTCACACCCTCAAGAATTTGATGTATCAACTACCCCCATCGGGGCCCATAAACCTTTTGGCATTTCATCCTCTAGGGTTACTGTTTTGGATTTTATTTATGTTAAAAAGGCCTTTGGAGTCTCATTGTAAACATCATCTTATTTAAAATGAGCGTAGTCATCACATCTCTTCTCAGAGATAAGCTACCACCATTCTAGCGAGTTCATTCACTCTGTATTTTTACAGTTTCGGTACATTTGTTTCATTAATAAAAATTGTGCATTATTGTATCTTTATGTTTCTGGAAATTTATCTATGTATTTGTACTTATTATATTTCCGTCTTTATTTTTTTCTCAAAATCATCTAGATCAACCTCTCTATTCACTATCCTTCAACAAACATGTGAGGATGGTATGATTGTTGGATTCAGGGCTTGAGTACTTTTGTGTTTGCAATGCTCTACTCTCAAGAACCAAATGAATGGTTCATTCTCTAAATTTCATTTTTGCAAGAACTATGTTCAAGGGCTCAAATCTAATTTCTTGCATGTGTAATGTGTGGACATGGATATTTCCTTATTGCCCATTCTTAGTTGTATCGATACTTATGTTTGTATGTTCTTTCTTCAGAAAGGTAGTGGCCAAGTAAGAATGTGGCTTACACCAGGAGTCTTGTACAAAACTCCAACAATTAATTCATATATATATATATATATATATATTTATATAGCTCCATTTTTGTTAAGGGATAAAGAAGCTAATGCTTTTTGTAAAGGTAGATGTAGCGAAAACTCTTTTAAATATTCCAATAGTAAGCGAAGATACAACTATAGCTAATACAAATAGAAATGATGTCTCTATGTGTAAGAGTGGAAATTCTTGTTTTGTCTTATCTCAACAATGAGCAATGTGGATACTATAGTGTCAAACAACCCTTGAATATTATTGATGAATACTTAATAGTTGGTGGATTCTCATGTAACAATTCCCAAGATTAGTGGAGCAACATACAATCTAAATCACTCCAAAAATGAATATCGATTCTTCAACAATAATATAACATAATGTTCTAATATCCCCATCTTCCTTGATAACAACTAAACTCCAACATTGATTTAACTATGCAAATATTCAAATAATCAAGAGGACTCAAAACATTTCTCTCTAAAGAACCATTATCCATCAATGGGTTGGCTTGATTCCCACAATCATTTGACATTCCTTATGGGATTACATTCTAATCACAATATACATAGATGGTTTGTTATTCACACTCATAATTTACTCAACGGTTTGAGTTGCATGTGACAAAGCAATGAGGAGGAAGGATACTACTCAAGGGTGAGTGCAATCTAATAATGGTTTGTCATGACACAATAGTGAAAATGAAAACATGGAAAAACAACAAATTGTTAACATGGAGGGATTATTGGAGGTACTTGTAGAATGAATTTGAATATGGTGTAAAACTATGAAATGTAGGAAATTGAATTAAATTTCTGAATATATTATTTGTATTTATAGAATTTGTGTATAATTATGTGAAATTTGATTTGTTCTAACATTGATATATTATTTTTCATGCAAAATATAATGCATATGTTTTTGTTAGTGTAGGTATTGAGTACCTTAACGATGGAATTTTCTTTATTTTTTTTTTGTAGAAATGTAGAGAACACATTCTTTTAGTGTGGGGATATTTTGTCAAAATTTATATTATTATTATTTTTTAAAAATTATGAAAGTCATTATATCCTTGAAATTACAAGGTCGTGCAATTGTGCAAGGTACGAGGGTATTAACATTATCAATTTTTGTTTTTTAGATTCTAGATCTCAATTTTTAACACTATGGCATATAACTTATTTTAAAAATGGTTAAGATAATAAAAAGTTATAGAAAAAATAAAAGAGGTATGTCTTTAAGGATCCTGATATATGTCAAGATTTTTTTTTTATTAAAAATAGTAATATATATATATATATATATATATATATATATATGGAATCTACATAGTCGACTCTGTATGTTTTTAGAGTTTCATCGATGATGTATTTATGTAGCCTATACAAAAAGAATAAAAAAAATAGTTTTTTTGAGAGGTATCTAGAAAAATGGAAGTTTTAATCCATTGGAATCCCAAACCACTAGGTTTATCACTCCAAAACTAAATCCAAGGCAACCAAATCAACAACACATAGGCTAAGGTGGTCACTCCCATTGAAAAAAAGTTAAATGGAAAGAACATACACACATTCTAGAGCATGTGCACATTCTTGAGCACATGTTTGTTCTAGAGAGCATGTGCATTCTTGAGTGTGTTTGTATGTGTTCTAGAGTGCATGTGTGTTCTTAGAATGCACATGTGTTTTTGTGTCTAACTATTCACAAGGTGGTTTTGACAAGAATGTGCCAAATAAATCTTGTTGGCATCTAGGGCCATCAACAACATGTTGATTGACTAGAAACAACCTTTCAAGGGTATCCTTGATATTTTGATGGGGATAATGGGTATGGGTCTTGGGACCTTGGACATGGCTAGGGGAGGAAGCATGAACAATAGGCCCTAAAGGAACCTTCTAGCTATCTATGGAGAAGAAGGATTCCTAGAACAACCACACATGGCCTCTTGAGACTATAATTCACCTATTATTGTGGATGTTGGTAACACTAGGTGGTTTTGAGTAGAATGTATGTGTCTCAAGCACATTATTGCTTTTCCTCTTCTCACCTCCTTATCCCACCACATCCCCCCTTACCCTCTCTCCCTCCCTCACCTCCTCCCCTAAAAATGAAATTATTTGGATTGGATCATTATATTTTTTTCATCTATCTTGATGCTTTCAAAGTGGAAACAATCAGAGGAATCAACTTGTAGGGAAATTTTAGTGGCAGGTCCAAATTTGCAAAATTGACATCTAGAACCTTCTAGGGCCATTTTGAGGCATCATATGACATTTTTTTGGGTTAAAATTTACTAGCATCGATTGGTCCCTATGATTCTATTCTACACATCAATACCTTTCAAATAGTTCAAAAATTGTGTCAATTGGAGCTCGTATGCAAAAGTTATTCCTCTCGCAAGTTGACCTACCATGTTGACCACCATGGTATGAGAGGATGTCACATCAACCCCCGTTTCTCATGCATGTAGGGCTATCCACGTATGTAATTTCAAGAATATTATAGAAGGTCCAAAACCCTATCACAATTTAGGATTGAGGAAATTAAAAAACTATCCTTAGATGGCTATTGGGCTATGTTAAATATTGGGCAACTAGGAAGAGAAGGGGTTCCATTCTTTTGCATTGTATCTTGTTCCATAACTGAGAAGAACATATGAGAGGTATTCTCTGAAAATAAAAATGGAGGAGAGATTTTGTAGCAGCTATACAGGCCACATGTCAAAGACAATTCCTCGAGGAGTGCATCTTTCTCTGTACTTGCATCATTTCTATGAGACATAAAAGAGAGAGAAGTGGCCTCAATTTCTAGTTATGTTTTCTCCCATATTGGGTTTCTCATGTCATATATTGTGTTTATTTATGGATGGTGTGAAAGCATTTTACTACTCTTTATTTTATGCATTTTACTTATTTCATTCATAAGCAGAAAAACAATAACTAAATATTCTGGAATCTAAAGGAATTTAACCTTCATAGTGTAGATTTTAGTTTTATTTATAAAATCTATTGTGATGAACTTCTCCATTCGAATATCCATGACAGTTTATAGATCATGACCTAACAAGGGGACTCTAGCATGAATTTGATGGACAAAAATGTGGCAACAAGGTAAACACAATTGCATGTACGCAAGAACATGTGCATGTTATTAAGAACATGCATGCATTCATGATGTGACAGGCTCGTCAAAACCCAAACCAACACCTAAGATGCCACATTGACTCCTCGATAGGAATTTACACACATTATTAAAAATACACATGCATTCTTAATGCCACATCGGTTTAGGAACGTGCATGCATTCTTGTTGGGCCGAATTAAAAGGGCCGACAACCTATTACTTTAATCATTCAACCGAATGCACCACACATTTGAGAAGTTGTCGAGAAAATTGAAGCCCTGAGATTTTCTACGAGGTTTCCACACAATCCTGATGTCGTCTTTGAGGTATTCCGAGTATTTATTCGCATGCAATTTTGTGTTTATTTTATTTTATTTCCTAAAGTATTTAATTTTTCATTTTTTATAATTTTCTAAGTTAATTTAAAAGAAGAACCTAATTTATAAAAAAATGTTATTAAATTGCAACACAATAATTAATATGGAACCTGGATATAACCAAAACCTGACACAACCATAGGAAGGCACACCAAACCCCAACCCACAACCAACAAATGAAACACGGAAATTGATGAAGGGTTGAGTTGTATTAGATCTATTGTCCAAGACTTATAGAGTACTAGAGATCCCACCCGATTGTCATTAGCTACTTCCTTAGACACCATTATCTCATATATTTAAAGTACCCAAGGGAAATTAACCAATATTCCCAATCACAAGGATAGGATGTTTGAATATTACAGGACTGACATAGGCAAAAACCATGTGAGAGACTTGAACATTAAAAAAAAGAATTGATGTCATTGTTCATTGATCCTAGAACCAGAATACAACCACCAATAAACAAGATGTGTATTTTTATGGATTGGTGCAACCGCCAACATTTTAAGGATAATTGGATGGATAGTTCTTTTATGGATTTTGAAAAAACTCCCCGCAATAATAGGGAGGTGCCTATATATTTACTTAGGAAATTATGGGCAAAGTTTATTTTGGGTCACCATGTCAACTACTTTGACATTGGCTATTTCAAGGGGGTGGTTCATGGGTCCACATAGGATAGATAAAATTATAGGCATGACCCAATGCTAGTTCCTCATCCTTATAAGTGAAGGCCTAACCCCCCTTCTCATCATCCTCCTACCATAGAAGGCATAACCCAAAAAAAATTATCATTATCATCTCTGACTTACCAACACAAAAAATTTATGGTATTAGCTTGATGAGAGGAACCTTTAGGTGATGTCTAGAGAAGGGATAGACATTCAATACCTGGAGTAGAGTGGAGTTGGGAGACATAACATGGACAAATTATGTTTTCATGTGAGACTCATAGATGCTCGAGTTGCAAGTATATTTTTTATGGGATGATGGAGGCCAGTAGATAGTATAATTTCATGATGGAGGTTAGTATATTTTCCATATC
>SNQJ01S0045324.1:55343-67190 GCA_010110895.2 Picea sitchensis | reverse complement strand
TTGTGATTCTTATGTACATGTTCCAAAGGAAAATAGGAGTAAGCTTGATAATAAAGATGAAAAGTGTATCTTTATTGGTTATAAATATGGTGTGAAAGGTTATAAGATTTGTAACCCATAAAATAAGAAGACTTTTTACAGTCGGGATATTGTTTTTAGAGAGGTGAAAGATGTTCCCAAACAGGAATCACTACCAAGGAAAGAAGAACCTGAGAAAATAGAGTTTGATTTAGATGATGCAAAATATGAATCAACTGAGGAAGATGAAGCAGAAGAAGAAGAATTAGTATTGAGGAGATCAGTGAGGGAAAGAAGGAAACCAAAAAGGCATGGTCCACCTAATTTTCATTCTAAGTTTTCTTTATTTATTACTGATGATGATCCCAGAACTGTCTAGGAAGAAGTGAATTCAGAGGATAGTAAACTATGGAAGACATCCATGGTTGAAGAAATGGATGGCTTGAATAAGAATGAGGCATGTGATCTAGTTGAGTTGCTAGCTGGAAGAAAATTTGTTGTTAGCAAATGGTTGTTTAAGAAGAAGTTTAATGAAAAAGTAAAAGTGGAGAAATAAAAATCTTGGTTATTAGMAAAAGGTTATTCCCGGGTAGATGGAATTGAATTTGGTGATATTTTTTCTSCTATTGCCAAGTTAGCTTCTATTAGATTTATTTTATCYATTGTTGTTTCTTTTGATCTTGAAGTGGAACAAATGGATGTGAAGAAAAACTTCCTACATGGGGATATGGAAGAGGAAATCTACAAGAAGCATCCGGAAGGATTTGTAGTGAAGGGAAAGAAAGAGTTGGTTTGTAAGCTAAAKAATTCACTATATGGTATGRAGAAATCACCTAGGATGTGGTACCAAAATTTTGACACATACATACTTGGATTGAGATTTGTGAGAAGCAGGGTTGATCATTGTGTATATTCCAAGMAGGTTGGTAATCACTTCATTTATGTAGTGTTATATGTTGATGACATGTTGCTGGTAGGAAATAACATGTATGTTCTCAAGGAGGTGAAATCACAACTATCCTCCAAATTTGACATGAAGGATCTTGATGCTGCTACCTTCATTCTGGTAATGGAGATTAAAAGAGATCGTGCAAACAGGAAAATCTGGTTGAATCAAAGAAAATATGTTGAGATGATATTGTATAGTTTTAATATGCATGGAAGTAAACCGATCAAGGTTCCTATTCCTATAGGTGTAAAGTTATCTGCAGATCAGTGTCCCAAGACACAGGAAGAAGAAGATGACATGTCCCATGTTATGTATGCCAGTACAATTGGGAGTTTGATGTATGCAATGGTATGTACTAGACTAGACATTGCACATGCAGTGGGAGTTTTGAGCAGGTATATGTCAAAACTAGGGAAGGAGAATTGGACAATAGTAAAGAGGGTGTTCATGTATTTGCGTGGGACCACTAGTTATGGATTGTTCTACCAAGGAAGACCAGGATTGGACAAAGTGTTGGAAATACATGGGTTTGTTGATGTAGACTGGGCTGGGTATCTGGATCATATAAGATCTACAAGTGGGTATGTGTTTAAACTATTTGGAGGAGAAATAAGTTGGATGAGAAAATTATAGGTTGTAGTGGCACTCTCAACTACATAAGTTGAATACATGGAAGCCACTCATGCAAGCAAGGACGAAGTATGGCTACAAAGATTGTGTTCAGGTATTGGGTTGGTGCAACAAGCACTGAGATTATATTGTGACAGTCAAAGTTCAATATTCATGGAAAAGAACCCTTCTTATCATTCGAAGACAAAGCATATTGATGTTCAGTATCACTTTGTGAGAGACATGGTTGAAGAAAAGCAGGTGTTGCTGGAAAAGGTTGAAACTTTGAAGAATGTTGAAGATTCATTGAAAAAGTATGTGAGAAAGACAATTTCTCCTGGTGTAGAGTAACAATGGGAATTTCTACCCTATATTGTTAACTATGTAATCTTGTGAACCCATGTATGCAAATAAAACAACAAGTGGGAGAATATTGGGTACATGTTATATTCTTTGCATGTGTGTGTGTGGATGCGTCATATTCGACAATTGCATCTGACGATCCCAACTTCCTTAACTCTTTGTGTCATGGGAGTTGGGTTCTTTCCTAGGGGGGTCCCAATGGGGTAAGGATCCCCCCACCTTGGTTATGCCCAACTCCCCAAAATTGTTTTTTGGGTGGTTTTTATTATTTCTAGCGGTTTTCTAAATTAATCTTGGATTAAGGGATTAGAGTTTTGGTAGCTAAGAAATACCTAAAATATTTTATATATTTCATTTTGAATGGTGAAATTAATACAATGAAGAGTTGAAAGGTGTGACACCAAGGAAGGCTGGTTTTCTCCCAGTTAAGGGTTTCCAACGTAAATCTTTGTGTACTATATGTATGAGCCATTGATTGATTTCTGTTTTTCTTAGGAGAATCTGTATGTATTGCTTTAATTCACATGTTTAAAACTTACAAGGATTGCATAAGGTAGTGGCTCATGCAACAATGTCCCCTTATGAAAATGTGATCTCAATGATCCTCAAGCACATGGACCTTCACAACCGATACATATTCGATGCTAAGGGGGAAACCATTGCTTTGTTCAAAGGAAGAGATCTATACAAGTGTTATCATTTGGAAAAGTGAACCCGATCACTGAATGAGGAACTTATCAACAGGTTCCCACATAAGGAAAATGACTTATTCAAAATCAAGTACAAGACAAATACATATTTCAAGCTCAGACCATCTAGCGATTATCCTACCACTACGCTAAGAATGCCATACCAATACATGATGACAATGTTGTGCTGACTGTATGTGGAGAAAGTTGCTTCTAAATTCACTATGTCCCTAATTCCCTTGACCTACAATTATGATGATCAAGGGTTGTCGTTCAATTGGGTTGATATCCTATCAACAAGTTTAGCAGAGTCCATCACAACTGTCAAAGAGACCGAACTCGGACAATTCCCAATTTTTCACATGGAGTCTTATCTGTTGGATATTATGTGCATACCCCATAAATATCTGAATATGGGTTGGTCTTGGAAACCAATAGACCCATCCATACATATCTACTACAAGGTTCTCCTAGAGCACAAATACATGAATGAATATCAAAATATATGTGATCACTTTTTGGTACCTCTTTATGAACTCATCTTCGGTGCACCAACTCCCTGTATGATCCATAAAGCATTGGAAATAATCCAAAATATTGGAGACCGATACCTTATAGAGAATGGAAATTATATCTGGGTATACAGAGCCACCAAATCTTCCCATTTTTTCCCAAGATTTGTGCCTGACAAATTAGTTCTTCAAGAAATCACATATCAAACTGTGATTTATGGAGTCAGGGAAACACTATATCATGATAATAAGGAAATATGGCCCCCACTACCACTTTGGGTAAGATATTATTCATTTGGGAGCATCAAGTAGATCCAGGAATAAATGGACACATTATTGTCATTCCACTTTGGAGAAGAAAGGTTCTATAGAAATGAACCAAAGAAAGTGGTCAAGGAACATTGCAATAAGTACAAACACCCATGTGAATACACTTTGGCCACATGGGAGGAAGAGGAAGTTCACTATGATGCCAAGACATATGATGAATTTATCACCAAAAGGAAAGGAAAACCCATAGGAAGGATCACTAATTAAGAGAAATCTCTTGAATGAGCACAAAGAAGAGACGAAGAAGAGGCAACATCAAAAACATACATTGCACCTACATCTACACATTTCAAATCATCTAAGGAGGAGGAACCAACAACTGAAAAGAAAATAAGGAAGAAGGAAAAGGTCCAAAAGAAGAAGGAGGATGTTGTTAAGAAGAAGAGAAAGATTGAAGAACCCAAGGAAAAGGTAGAAGCTGAAGAAAAATAAACGACAACGATAACAAAAGTAGAGAAAAAGGTTGCAGTTGAGAAAGCAATAGAGGATGAAAGAGTAGAAAAAACAGCAGTTGAAAAGGAAATAACATAACAGAGAGAAGAAAATGAAGTTTCATCTAAGGTAGCTGAAGAGAAGCAATAGAAAAATGATTAAGAGGCTCTAAAAATTATGCCTCACCAATGGACATTGACCTCTCGAAAACATCAACATAAGTTTTGAGTGATCACCTTCAAAAAAGAAGAATGGATTTGGGAATTCACATGCCATGCAAGCCAAGCAAAGTGGAGAACTTGAAGAATCTCATATATGACAAAGACACTGGAAGGATTGTGCAGTAGCAGATCATGAAGGTATTGGTCACATGGGGAAATCCATTAGAATTCCTCATAGAGACCACTATGAAGAAAGATTCCATCCAAGATCCACTCTCCAAATCATCCACTAGCACTGGATTCACCACAGAAACAGAGCAGAACCTTTAGAAATTGTTCTGCCAAAACCAAGAAAAGGATGTTAGAATTGAGAACTAGAAGAGCATCTTAGGAATGAAAAGAAATATGAGGGAATATTAAATGAATTCAAATCATGTTCTAAAAAGGGAAAGGAATAACTTGAGGAGACCTTCACAAACATGTATTCCCATCTTCATGTCTTCCAATAGCTATTAGCCAACATAATGGATCAACATAGTCTAGTGGAATTCAAGAATTTCCAACTCGCCATCATCCAAGAAGAATTAGATGAAATATAAAGATTGATCATTGAGAATATGGATTCTCCAACCGATATTCCCCAGCCCTTAGAGGTGGAAAGGAGAATTGACTATGCTTCCCTTGGTCGATGCCAGCAAGATGGGAAGAGAGTAGAAAAGGAAACATCAAGATCGCTCACGCTATGTATGAAAATCCACAAAGTAGTGAAAGACTTGACACATAAGAGTCATATTCCTCCCATCAAGGAACTTATAAAAACCATTTCAATGGAGCATCTCCTTGAAAAAATACAGTAACACATAAACTAGAGACGAGAGAAAGTTGAAGAAACTACCAAAGTAACAATTGGGTTGATGGAGGAACACCTTGTCCAACTGACCAAAGTTCAAATGATGATTCAAGAATTCATGGCCACCATGGAGAGAGACATGAAGACTCTAAATGACAACTCTTCCTCCCATGAATATGCTCTCGAGGAACTTCTATAGAACAAGATCATATCAATTGATGACCAATACAAATTTTGGGTAGCCTACCTCAAAGACAAAGGTGCATGAATAAGATAAGATACAAAATTCAATTTTTCTAACAACTATATTCTATTTTGTCTTTTTCCAACTACCCTCAACTTTTTCTTTATTCTTACACATTTCAATAACCAGTGAGGGAGAATTTGGAAGGTTTTTATAAATGCTTCTTGTGGAATTCAAGAATACATTTCCAATAGTTACTAGAATTTTTGTAAATAAAGGAAGAGGCACATTTTGAAAGGGATCTTCAAGAATTGTACATTCACTAAACTATTTTAGAGAAAATAGTATGTTAACTAAAATTGAGAAGCCCTCAAGGCCATTTTTGATAGAGAGAATAACTTTTGTAAATTGTTGCTTGCTGTGAACTACTGTCAATAGATTGTGTACTATTTACATGTGTTGTAAGAATATATTTTTCCTATATATTTTTCTTATGCAAATTGATATCATTCTCATATCTTTGCTATTGTTTCTTATGTTTTGTCCTGAGAATATGAGTTGCTTATGTATGTTATAGCATGATTTAGACTAATCTAGTTATGTATTTTCATACATTTGTTGTCTAACTTTTCTAATTCATAATAGCTATCCGATTGAAGTTATTTGTAGAGATTAGTTTCATTTTGAACTACTCATCTGATTATTGTAGATTATTCCTTGCTAGGATAAAATAGATTAGATTTATTTCTGCAAGTATTTATATTGCATTTTCATTTCCATATGTATTCATAAACCATCCAATCACCCCTCATAACAAGTAATGGAAGCTGCGCTGGAATCCAGATGGGTATCCTAAACCAAGAGGTGCATAGTCTAATTGGGACCATGTACCGGGGAGTACCCATTAATGTTAAAGGGTAATTGTTCCCCATCAATAGAATTGGAACTAGAAGGAGGGCCTGATTTTGCATGGATAGCATAAACTCAGACAAACTCTCAACCAATCCTTTGAAAATATTCATGTTCAAAAACATTTCTGGCATATCCCTTCCAAACAAGACGTTACCTTTGAAGATTCAATTCCTACATTTGAGAGTGATTTTGCGAGCCATGAAGCCCAAACCGAAGCTTGGTATCCCATCCCAAATGAACAATTTTCTTAAATGCATCGCATCACATGCTCATACGCCAAATTACTTGGCCAATTACCAACCACTTCAACACTCCCTAGGAGGATAGCTACCCATGTAAGACGACCTAATAATTAGAACAATGTTAGGGTTCATTCTGTAGAATAATTAATCGAAAATACTCTGCAGGCCATACCGATACCCTTAGAGCAGATTCCTTCCACACCTCCTAGTCCTACTCCTCTTGGTTCAGAAAAGAAATTTTGATGGTGAACATTCATGATCTGAGTCCGATGGTAGAATGGGTGAAAATCAAAATAAAATACATTTGATCCCACCATGGATGTCCCAAGGTGTTGTGAACATAGTTGAACCTTCACATGAATTACCTAAATGTCTAGAGAGACTTCTCCAAAAATTCAACCTGAGCAAATCTAGCTCACTGGAAGATCATGTAAAGAATTTCTTTCTAGCCACCCATCTCCTTGACTTGCTTTATAGAGACATGGTTTGTAGACTCTTTCCCTACACCTTTGAGAATAAGGATTCTATATGGTATTTTGAACTCCCACCTGGATCTATAACTAGATGGAATGAATTCAAAAAATTATTCATTTGAAGACTTGGGGAAGAGAAAACTCCTGCAACCCTATTCAAAGAACTAGTGTCCTTAAAGATGGAAAATAAAGAGAGAGTAAAGGACTTCAATCAACGCTTCACTACAATCCTCAACAAATTCACTGCCAAAATTGCTCCTTTGGAACCCTTGGTTGTCGAATATTGTACTTCAACATTGCTTCCCTCTATTGGAATATCCTTTATACGAGCTCACAAGGTTTCTTTAGCTCAAAATTTTGAAGAGGCTAAAGTTGTTAAGAAATAATTGATTTCTTTAGACAACCACCTCATATATGAAGAAACCAAATTGGCTGGGAAGAAGCCCTTAATATTGACTAAACCCCCTGACAAATAACCCAAAGGCCTAGACAACATGGTTAAGTTGGTTAAGAAGATTTCAAATGAAGTTGTAGACCTTAATAAAAACACCGGTGAAGGGTCTTAAAAGACTAGACCCTTATGTCCATTCTTCAAAAGGAATGACAGCCCATTGAAGCCTCCAAAAGTCCCACATATCACTCTAAATCTAGATGACTTTGACATGGACAATTTATGTAAATACCACTAGTAGAACCATTATGAAAAAACATGTCCTCAGTGGGTTAACTCTATGAACTTGGTCATTAACCAGTTGTTAGATCAACAAGAGAATGATGATAATCAGACCAAGGAAGCATAAAATGAAGAAACCACTCAGGAATATACCATGTTTCTATGGGATTGGTGTATCAATTTAGATTAAAAATAGATTGAAGAATTTTCCATGGTAGATACATAAATCATAAAACATTCCCCTTGAGATTACAACTTATGCAACAAATAAGTTGTTCCCAACACTCCTCTCCCCTAAAAAACCATAATTTCTCTTAGAAGAATAACTCCTCCCTCTCATACTCAAAAGGAAAACACCCCTACACCAGCTAATAGTAGAAAACCAAGTACTTCAACCCCAACAAAAACCAATAATAAACCTAGTGCTCCAATAGTCAACAACAAATCCAACACCTCACAACCAAGCAAAACAACAATTAAACCTGAAGCTCATGCTTTGGAATATAATTTTATTAATTCTTTGAAGAAAACCAAAGATAACATTTCTTTGTATGATATATGTTCACTTCCTCAACAACATGATCTAATTCTTAACACTTTCAATGCCAATGACTCTCAAAACAAGGCCATTTTTGTAGCCGACAACATTTCCAAAACAATTGAAGAAAAGGAAGATAGCAAAGTTGAAATCAAATCTACTATAAATGAGGCTAGTATAGCCTCGCATTCAAGGTCATAGGTTTCACCCTCTCTACTTACATTTGAAATTTTCAATTTTAATGTGTATAACTGTTTAGCGGACTCTGGTGCTTTCTCTAATATCATTCCATACTCGGTCTTCCAAAGAATCAATGTTGTCCCACAAATGAGTACTACCATAATCATACAATTAGATAGATCCAATATTAAAGTAAAAGGTAAACTTAGAGATGGTATGATTAGGTTAACATCTAATCCTAGAGTACATTAGGTAATTGATATAATTGTTGTTGACATTCCAAAAAGTTATGGCTGTCTGTTAAGCAGGGACTAGTCTACAAAACTTCAAGGTTATTTCTCTACAGATTGGTCCCAATTGTGGCTCCCATACAAAGTAAGCCAAATCATATCTAGGTGAATAGTGAGGTTCATATTAAGCATATAGTAACATAACTCAAATTTAATAACGATCCCATAATATTTTCCCATATTTTTTGGGGATATTATTTTTTAGAGATTGACCATGGTTTCTATGAAGCACAACCATCTCCAATTCAAGCAAACACATGGTAAAAAATCCTTCAACACACTCAGACTGAAGCTAATGATTGTACTATATTAAAAATGAATGGTTTTGCGTAACTAACTCAAATTTACACACTAACATGTGGACACTGTTCTTTGATGGATCCATATATAAGGAAGAAGTCGAGACCATCCTTATCGATCCTAAACAATGTAATACTCTTATATCCTATCATATAGAGTTCAAATGCATAAAAAATAATGTTGAATATGAAGCATTGGTCCAAGTTATGAAGACAACCATCGATATTAAGGTAAAATTCCTTGGAGTGTTTGGTGATTCAGAGATAATTGTCCAATAGGTAAGAAACACTATTCATTGGCTATCTCCCCACTTAAAAGGTTATCAGCATGAGGTATGGAACTTTACATATTCCTTTGAAGTATTCAATATTACTTCTATACCTCATTGTGAAAATGTTGTTGTAGATACTTTGGAAAATGCAACATCTAGATTCATGCCCCTTAATAACATTTTTTTCTGTTGAAATCATTTTCATGCCTTCTATACCGGATAACATCATGAAATCGATAATGTTCAATAATGATACTCATATCATAAATTTTCTCAAGAACACCGACATGTTCCAGGACTCAATGATAGATGATGAAGTGCATGAGCAGGATCTTTGGGACTACCAGTATGAAGCAAGTAAGATAAAAGCTAATTGTGTCTCGAATAATGTGTTATCCCTTGAAAATTTGTTTGATCTAAAGACTAAGTTCAAAAATCCTATGAATCCAAAGAAAAACAGCTCCATGATGATGCACATTCTAGCGAATATAGGGACCCCTGAATAACCCAAATACATCAATATTGGCACTTGTTCAGAGGAAGAGAAACACAAATTCATGCAAATATTCAAGAGATATCGAGATGTATTCTCTTGGACATACGGATATTTGAATACATACGAAACATGTATTATTCAACACGTGATTCCTATAAAAGAAGGTGCCAAACCATTTCAACTAAAGTTAAGGAAAATACATCCAACTCTTGAACAGTTTATTGAAAAGGAATTGAAGAAATTTTTGGATGCCTGGATTATATTGAAAGTTTTCCATTCCACCTGGGTGTCTAATATGGTACCTATAAGGAAGAAATCGGGGGAGATTAGAATTTGTGTATATTTTTGAAATTTAAATCGAGCTTATGACAAGGACAATTAACCAGTTCCCCCATGGAACAAATCCTATAACTCATCTATGATTCTGAAATGTTGTCTCTTTTGGATGGGTTTTCTGGTTACCATTAGGTTCTTGTAGCATAACCAGACCAATTAAAGATCACTTTCAGGACAAAGTGGGGAATATTTTCATATCACAGAATTCCCTTCGGCCTAATCAACGTTGGTGCTACCTTTCGTATGGAAATGGATATATATTTTAAAGGTATGATCGGTCACAGTGTGGTGATTTACCTTCATGATGTCACAGTTTATTCAAAAAAGTGAGTTGATCACTCGAAACATTTGAAGTAGATTTTTGAAAGATGCAGAAAATATGGTAATTCTCTAAACCCAAAGAAAAACATATTTGTTGTTTCAAAAGGTAAACTACCAGGGCATATTATTTCTAAGGATGGGATTTTAGTTGACCTGAAATGAACCAAATCTATTATGCATATCCTCCTCCACACAGGAAAAGGTCTATGTAGTCCTTTTTTTTGGGAAAATCTATTTTGTGATAAGATTTGTTCCATATTTTTCCGAAATTTTTAAACCTCTTCAATAGATGATGAAGAAATACATTCAATTCAAATGGACATCTGTTGAAAAAGAGGCCTTTTAGAATGTCAAGGCCACAATAGTGGCTTCTCCCACTCTTCAACGTCCTGATTTTACTAAATAC
Organism: Picea sitchensis; assembly: GCA_010110895.2. Lineage (NCBI taxonomy): Eukaryota > Viridiplantae > Streptophyta > Pinopsida > Pinales > Pinaceae > Picea > Picea sitchensis. Next base: position 56,655 of record SNQJ01S0045324.1, on the reverse strand, counting down.
TTATTTTTGTATGCTTTTTCTTCTGACCATTCTATTACAACAATGCTCACTTAGAAGGACCAACATGGGAATGAGTTCCCCATAGATTTTATGAGCACGAGACTCCAATGTGCAGAACTAAATTATCCATCGGTAGACAAGAAAGTTTTTTTTGTCCACAAATCCATTAAACAATTCAAACTTTATATATTGAAAAACCACACCAGGTTGATCGTCCCACACTAGAAGGTCAGATATCTCTTTGTGAAGAGGGAACTGAGTGAGAGATGAGGAAACTAGATGACTGATTTACAAGAGTATGATCTTGAATTCAAACCAACAACCATCATTAAAGGTCAAGGACTATGAAAGATACCAACTAGAGTCACAAATTATGAGGATCAAGAAGAATATGGATGGAAAGAGGAACCAACTCTCTATACACAAAAAACCCCTTATATTTCATCAATTGAGAATTCATGGTATAATGATATCAAATACTATATTCAACATGTCACCACTCTTGGTTATATTTATGCCAAAAAAGGAGAGCGCTAATTCTGAAGTGTGCACAATATCAGTTGGTTCATGGTATATTGTTCAGGAATAATTATGATGGATTTCTGCTCCGATGTATCGAGAAGAAAGACACCAACAAGGTTCTCAAAGATATGCACGATGGGCCAACTAGAGATCATTTTTCGGGAGAGACCACAACACAAAATATATTAAGAGATGGGTACTACTGACCAACAATATTCAAGGATGTTCATTTTTACTCTCAAAGCTACAATATCTACCAAAAGTCAATCGGAAGAGATATCAAGGTAGCTATTCCACTTCATCTTGTTTTTGTTGAAGAACCTTTCGAGAAATGGGGACTATACATAATTGGTGAGATCAATCCTCACTCATCTAAGAAGCATAGGTATATTATAACTACCACTGATTATTTTACTTGTTGGATGGAAGCAATACCATTAACCAAGGTAAAAAATGAAGTGTCAATAAATTTTATTGAACAACACATTATGACCAGATTTGGAGTACCCAACACGCTCGTATTTGATAATGCTACATATTTTTCATCACTTAAATTGACTAAGTTTTCTCTAGAAAAGGGGATCATTTTAAAATATGCATCCAACTATTACCCTCAAGGAAATGGTCCGGCTGAATCCACCAATAAGAATATGATCCACATCCTTAATCGAATTGTAGTCAACCAGTAGAGGAATTGGCACAATGATTTACATACTACCCTCTGGTCTAACTGCATTACCCCCAAACCATCTATAGGGACCTCTCCTTACTTTCTTCTTTATGGGAAAGA
>SNQJ01S0045324.1:0-49341 GCA_010110895.2 Picea sitchensis | reverse complement strand
AACAATAGATAAGGAAGGTATCAGTCACAAGGGGAAATCCATTAGCAGTCCTCATAGAAACCACTATGACGGAAGTTGTCAGCCAAAATAAAATATCCATAGAGTCCACTGGCACTTCCTTCACCACAATAATAGAGATGAACCTAAAGAATGTTTTCTGCCAAAACAAATAAAATGATGTTAGGTTTAGAGAACTAGAAGAGCATCTCAGGAATGCAAAGAAATACAAGGAAAGATTAAATGAATTCAAAGCATGTGCTAAAAAGGCCAGGGAAGAACTTGAGAGGACCATCACATAAATGTATGCCCATATATATATCTTCCAACAAATGTCAACCAACATAATGGATCAACATAGTTGAGTGCAGGTCAAGAATTTCCAACTCGCCACCATCTAGGAAGGCTTAAATGACATAAAAATATGGCTCATCGAGAATCCAGATGCTCCAACCGAGCTTCTTCAGCCCTCATAGGTGGAAAGTAGAATTGAATATTCTTCCCTTGGTAAATGTCAATAAGATGGGAAGATAATGGAAAAGGAAACTCCAAGCTTTCTCGCACTATGTACGCAACTCTGCAAAGTAGTGCAAGTCTTGACACATAAGAGTCATCTTCCTCCCATTGAGGAAATTGGGAAAATGACTTCAATGGAGTATCTCTTTGAAAAACTCCAACAACACAGAAACCAGAGACATGAGAAAGATGAAGAAATTACCAAAGTAACAATTGGGTTGATGGAGGAACATCTCATCCAATCGATCAAAGTTCAAACAATAATTCAAGCATTCATGGCCACCCTGGCGAGATACATGAAGACTCTAAATGACAACTCCTCCCACAAATCCACCCTCAAGTAAATTCTATACCACATGATCATATCACTTGACAACCAATACAAATTTTGGGTAGCCTACGTCAAAGACAAAGGCGTATGAATAATACAAGATAGTGAATTCAGATTTACTAAAAACTATATTATGTTTTTTTATTTTTCTAACTACCCTCAGATTTTTCTTAATTCTTACACATGCCAATAATTAGTGAGGGGGAAGGTGAAAGGTTTTTGTAATTTCTTCTTGTGTAATTCAAGAAGACATTTCTAACAGTTACTAGAATTTATGTAAATAAAGGAAGAGGCCCATTTTTAAAGGGATCTTCAAGCATTGTACATTCAATAAAATATTTTGGAGAAAATACTATGTTAACTAAAATTGAGAATCCCTTAGGGAAAATTTTGATAGAGAGAAGAACTATTGTAAATGGCTGCTTGTTGTGAACTACTTTCAATATATTGTGTACTATTTACATGTATTGTAAGAATATATTTTTCCTATAGGATTTTATTATGCAGATTGATATCGTTATCACAGGTTTGCTAATATTTCTTATGTTTTTTTATGAGAATATGAGTTGCTTATGTATGTGATAGTATGATTTAGACTAATCTAGTTATGTATTTTCATACGTTTGTTGTTTTAATGTACCCAACCACCCAGATGTTGTATAATTCTACTTAAAAATGCACTTCAAAAATCGACTTCAAATTCTGATAATAATAAATTCGAAAATAAGCATGAAAGAATCACATGCATTAATCAAGATTCATGCTACAACATAAAATAAATGAACAATGTGTCATGCACAAAAAATAACAAGAAAGAATGCACACATAAATGCATCTCGGAGATAATTAAATACACAACAGAATATACATTATGAATAAAACAAAAAGAACACTTATCTTTTCAAGTAAACATTCACCAACTGGTTGCAGACCAAGGATGTTCCTCCCAACAATAGACATTGTTGTTCATTTACTCTCAAAATAGGGTCACCCTTGAGCCAGGGCTATGAATCCACAAGGATGGGTTCTAGGCCAAATCTAAAACACACAATAGTTGGCTAACTATCTCTCAAGTTTTTCCAACCACACAACAATCCTAATTTCCATCTCTCTTTCCCCTTCATCCTGCACACCCCAAAGAAATGAACCCCTTTCTCTTCCATGTGGTCCCTCGGGCTATTCTATTTCTCTCCAGGGATCAAGTGCTACTAGTTAGGAAATATCCATGCTAGAAACTCCAAGGATTCTCAGTTGTGACATTTATTTGAGAATTGCTATCAAACTCATGCCCATAGGCATCCATTCCCACTTGGAATGATCACTAATTCCTCACAACCATATCACAATGTCTCTCCTCCTCTAGCCATTCATTTCCATACCCCAGCCAAGATCACATGAATTAGCAAGATCGAATGACGAAGAATCCCAAGGAAAGAGTGTATGAGTAAATGGAGAAGAACCCCCAAAACAAGCCAGAAAGGATGTTTATATAATTACATGAAATCAAGAACCACATGGACTCCCCCCCAAGAATCTCATGTAACCACTTTTCTCAATTAAAGTCAATATGGCCAAATAAAATATAATAAAATGACTTAGCCCCTTAAGCCCCCTTTATCATGGAATCATAACCCTCTATATCTTGTCATTGTCTGTCTTGCAACCAACAATGTATTTTTATTAATGTGTATACAAGTAGTACATTTTCTAGGCACTCTGGCCCCTTTTCAACTTTATCGACTCACCATCCTAATGTCACATTTACATATTACATTCTAGTTCATAGAGATTAAAACCGGGGTGTTACATCCCTCTCTCCTTATTTTGGCACTGTCCTTGGTGCACAACACCATACTAATGTTCTTATAATTCTAGGCACTCTGGCCTTTAATCCACATAGGAAATCTATCGAATTGCTTATATACATAGGCACTCTATCCTAAAATAAAACATGCATGCATAGGCATTCTGACCCAAATCATGTATAATGATCTTCATAATTTATATTTCTGGAAGTAATTCCAACCAACAAGCTCTCCTTCCCTACTAGCCTGCACAACCCAAAGAAATAAACCCCTTCCTCTTCCAAGTAGTCCCTCAGGTTTTTCCACTTCTCTCTAGGGCTCCAATGAACTCGAACATGAATTTTCGGAGTTGCGGCTCCAAGAACTCCAGCTACAACAAGTCCATTGAACTTTCTTTGTTCTATGCCTTCATCATTGAGCTTGATTTCCTTCTAATGATATTTTTCCCGAGTTTCCATATTATATAGTCAACATCTCATCTGTATTATACACATACACTCACCATGAGATATCATTATAAAAAATTTCAATCATAAATGTCAAATCTGTTTTATACAGGAAAAATGTTTTTTCCAAGCATGAGCTTCCTTCTCATAATCCGTTTGGCTCTTGTAGTTGCAGGAATCAATTTTTAATATGGCTTACAACAATGCCATACTCAATACCATTAGTCCTGCAATTTTCTCAACCTTCAATCAGCCAAACCAATTGTTAGCATATCATAACAATTTTTAACTATTAATTCCTCAAATATATTTTATACAGGAAAATAAATTTTCCTGGCATGAATTTTATTCTCATAATGTTTGTCTCTTGCAACACTAGGCATTGGTATTATTTATGGGTTTACATCCTTTCCATATCCAAGCCCATTATTGTTGCAATTTCCTCATTTTATACCCAACCAAACAAATTGTCAGTAATTTTTAAATTCTAATTCTCAAATTGTTTTATACAGGAAAAATTGAATTTCCATACATGGTCTTCTGTTCACAATGTTTGTCTCTTGCCACAGTAGAGATCAGTCTTCCTTATGGGATTACATTATTTCCATATCCAATACCACTCCACCTGTAATTTTCCTGAACATTCACTCAACCAAACAAACTATCAATATATATATATATATATATGGAAAAAATTAAAAAAATTCACAAAGTGATCTCAGAATTGATTATAACACCAATTCAATCACTTCCATTAATCCAACTAGTAACTAGAATGAACCGATCATCCTCTACACATGTATTATCAACCAACATTTTCTTTCTTTAGCCATAAATATTTTTATTACTCGGTTTCCTCAAGAGATATTATTTGTAATTCACCATTATATAACTAATCTAACTTGCAACTTTATTGTTGCATTATCTAGTAGCTCCAGAAGTTTTCTCAAATTCACGAGTTAGCCCTACTCACATCATTTTAGTTGTTAGCATAATCATTTCTATGTCATGTATACATGCATTCACCAAAATGCATTCAATAATTCCTTTAATACCAATATGTAACATTTTCAACAGTTCCAAAAAGTGATCTCAGAATTGTAATAGACAACGATTCAATCACCTTTGTATAATATTCATATTAAATATAACGCCCCTATCATTCACTCTACATTTTCAGCACCATAATCTTTTCATAATACCACAAACAATTACCAATAAAATAACAATAAATGTGCCAATACCCATGACCACATCTACACAATGCATCCCTGCATTAAATGTATAATACCACATAGCTATGTCATGCACTCCACCATGGTGAGTTGAAAGTTCTAGCCAATGCCTCGACACATCATTCGAACTCTTCCCAATATCGACCAAATGTTTGTATACCCTCATCTTCAACCCATACACAACACAATGAACACAATTCCTAAGTTTTCTTCAATGTCGACAAAGTGGTTTCAGTCCAAAAATCATCTATATAAGGGAAAACCATTAAGCACTCACATAACACTATATCCCTTCCATATCCAACCATATCATAGTCTCATACATGACTAGCTCTATGGTTATTCATTGTTGTAGCAAGAGTATGTCTCCTAACTTGACCTGGTTATGATCCCATAACCAATCATAACACAATATACAACTAACATTTTATCTAAATGCATTCTAGCATAATCAACATTTACATGCTCTAGGACTTCGACCATTACATATCAATTTAAATCTTGGAAATTTACTAAGGGAATTATTATCTCAATTCCCTTCAACATTTATGCATCAGAAGAAACTAAATGCATACATTTATGGTTGTTATCAACCTACTTGATGTTATCTGATCAATTGGTATTTGTAGAAGCTCACGGGATTGCTCTTCCATCCCTTCGATTACCATTCCTACCACCCTCACGGGTCTTCACATAGATGGAATTCATAAGCAACAACAAAAAAATCCACCTCTTTAGCCATTTTATATCATCTTTCCTGAATACATAGTTCATAATTAGTCATACTCAATTGCTAGAATGTCATTATTGCATGTATATAACAACAGACTATTCTAATTTAGTAAGCATTCCATAAGCATATCCAAGCATGTACATATGAAAAAATGCACATTCATATGTAAGCATTCATTTTCCACATGCCTACAAAAGCATATGCATTTTAACTTCATTGTTTGAATCATGCACTCTAGTGCATTTCTATTTCAGTTCACTTATTTATTTATTTATTTATTCATGTTGTACTTGATTGTCCTTGAATTTATTCAGATCCTTGTTTCCTTGTGTGCTCCCATTCCGCTCAGCTGCACTATTGTTCTTTGGTCTAAACAATTTCCATTCAAGTTCCACTTAGCCGTTATGCAATCCAACCAATGTGTTCTATTTGCAACAACTTCTCTTAAGAAATCCTATCCAAACTTTACCTTTATGAAACATTCCAGCACCTTGGAATGAGGTAGCTCAAAACATTCCATTATTCTACTACCACATCATTCTTGAATCAAATACTATTAATCCCGGTTGTCCATTATATTAATTCATTTAACATTTCCCTATGAAACCATACCTTTCACACTTAATACCTTTCCCAATGGAAGTCTATTTTCATATAGTGGCACTTTTCAAGTGAAAGAACCTTCATTATTCTATCCCTAATTTCTCTGCATTGGTATCTTGCTTCCACTGTGAACTATGATATCAAAAGTGGATTCATTTCTATTAGTACTTTTAGACTAGTATCTAAGTCGTATATAACAAACCCTTCCCAGGCACTCCTGTGCTTGGCACATAAAGATGATTCACACATCACCTCTTAAGATACTTATTCTCTTTCACATCAAGCTTGCAACTATCTACACACATCTACCTTCAAGGATGTAGAGTATTAATTTTTCTTTCTATTTCCATTAATGAAATTATTACCTGCTAGATTCATGTCCTATGTGAGGATTCTTGTTGCTTTTCCTGCACTTCATTCACACTCTATAGCAGTTGAATAATAATCCTTTTGTTCCATTCTTATGAGTTCTTTATCGACTTTTCATTAATCGCATTGTAGCTCTTTATTTCCTCATACAAATTCCACAAGATATTTCATTCTTCCATCACTCTAATATCCAATTATACCTTTAATTCTTCCAAAACTGCAAGCAACCATTTTTGTTAGAATTATACATATTATAAAAAAATTGTCAATTAAGGATACATGTCCTTTTTATGTTCAATTCATGAAGATTTATATTCTCCAAATTATAATAATTCTGAGTTATCCTCCTATTAATTATATTTCCAATGACTATACTCATTCCCCAATACGATCTCCGAGATGAAAGTTATGGCTTCTTGAAAACGTCATTTTCACCCTTTTTGTGCATTTTCTCCACTGTTGCAATTTTATTGAAAGGCCAACTTTGGTCAAATACAAACAAAAATATGTCAGGAACTAAAGAAACTTTTGTATTATCCATAAATACAAATAATGACAAGGAATTCATAACAACTCTCATGTTTTCAATATGATGCGCTAGTAAATAAATACAACAATATGAAAATGACCATTTTTCTCCTTTTCACCCCTTTTTCCGGACTTAATTTTTTTTAGCAAAAATGACTGTCTCTCAATCTCTACACTTCTAGAAATTTTTCACCAAACCAAAGTTATTTTTCCTCATGAGTGTATACAATGTCGAGTAAATAAAATTTTTCAATTTTGTGATCTGGGGTCACTTTTCCTCCAAAAATATCAAAATCCCCCCGAAAGTGGCCTAGAATAGTGGATTTTGGCCTATTTTAGCATTCCCATTCAAATTCCCTTAGGATTTATTCAGTTCCTTCGTGGTTTATTTATGTGTCTACTTTATGGACACTCTCCATGAATTAAAGCTTAATTTGGACCTCTGCCAATGATCTGGACCTAGATCTCTAAAAATTACTATTTTGCAATTTATGACAAATCCGATCATAAATGGACAATGGCCCTCTCTTGCACTTTTGTAGAGCTCATCTCTGTGGAAAAAACCCATGATTTTCATATCAATCCAACTTAACATGGTTCAATATGGGAAAAATACAAAAATGGCTCCAATTATAGCTAAAATACGAAAAATGGCTCCAATTATGGCTAAAATATGATAAATGGCACTTTCGATCTCAAATTAGAAGAGATATAGACCATCGATCTTATTCAGAACCTATACCCATCGGAAAAACTTAAATTCCTAGTTACACAAACTCCCCAAAAATCATAGTCCAAAACTCTGTTGGACTAGATCTGTCAGACTTCATCCATTGGAAACTTTAAATGGCGGGGTACACAGATCCCTTTGAAACCCATGGTCTAAAGCACTATCTGAATATTTCCATCGGAGAACCTCTATCAGAAGCACATCTTACCATGCTCCTCGACCTTTCCAAAATCTAGGCTTCGATAGCCTACCAGACTCACTCTATCAAACTCACCCATTGGAATCCTTCCCGAACAAGCCTTCCATAAAACTTCTTCCGAAGACTTGCACTTGAATGCTACATGACACTAGTGGATTCAACCACTCTTGATGACATGTCCAATGACATGGCACACTGACATGGTGGCCTATGTGGCATTCTCCTCTACCCTCATCCCTTCCAAGACAACATGCTCATTTGATAGATCAGACGATTAAAAATCATGTTGATCATTGGCCATGATCATCTTGAAATCCAAAAGTGCACACTGGTTACCTCGGTTAAACTGAATTCATCAGAAATTTTCTAAATGATCTCTTCCAAAAATACTTTTCTGAAAGAACATCTCCATGAGATCTGATAGATGAGAATGACCTCGACTATTATGATGACTCTCATTCTTTCAGGATTTTCTTTTTCAGACTCCAACTCATGCCCTTCTTAAGGATTCTTCCAAAATTTGACTTTCGAGGAACGACTAGGAATAACCCTTGATACGATAAACAATCCTTGTTCACTCAAATCATACATTTGGACTCTTCCCTTCAGAATCAACCTCTGCTTGATTCTGAGGTCTTTAAGAATCCTTCTTCCCAAAGGATTATCAGGAATGCCTTTCTTAAACCTCCATAATTAAATCTTCATTATGGATCCTAACGGTTGAATTAATCTGGTCTGTCAATCTATGAAACTTCATAGTCTCCATTAACACACAATAATTATGAACTCTAAGGCCAAATTAAACTCTACAACTATAGATCAACACCATAAATCACTTCTTTGACTGTTATGAAGCACCGCAACTTTAAATCTACTCGTAATTTAGGGGTTTCACTTATGTTCTTCTCCTTTCCCCTCACAAATTCATCACAGACAAATATGAAACATCAAATTTGTCAAATCCATACCAGTTATATCCCATAACAGTCATGCGTTGAACCAAAATCTCTGATACCAATCAATACCATACCCAACCACCCAAAAACTGTGTAACGCTACTTAAAAATGCAGTTCAAAAACTAATTTCAAATTTTGATAATAATTAATTCGAAAATAAGCATGAAATACTCACATGCATTAATCAAGATCCATGCTATAGAATAAAAGAAATGAATGATGTTCCATGCACTGTAAATAACCAGCAAGCATGCACATAAAAATACATCTCAGAGATAGTGAAATACACAAAAAATATACATTATACATAAAAAAAAATAGAGAGCACTTATCTTTTCAAGTAAACATTCAACAACTAGCTATAGACTAAGGACATTACTCGCAACCATAGACATTGTTGTTTGTTTACTATCAACAATGGGTCACCCCCTAGGCAGGGCTATGAATCCACGAGGATGGGTCCTAGGCCAAATCTAAAACACACAACAATTGGCTAACTAGCTCTCAGGTTTTACCAACCACACAACAATCCTAATTTCCAACTTGCTTTCCCCTTCAGCCTACACAACCCAAAGAAATGAATCCCTTTCTTTTCCATGCAGTCCCTTAGGATGTTTAATTTCTCTCTAGCATTCCAGTGCTACTAGTCAGGAAATATCCATGGTGGAAACTCCAAGGGTTCTCAGTTGTGATACTTCTTTGAGAACTACCATCAAAATCATTCCCATATACATCCATTCCCACCTATAATGATCAATAATTCCTCACAATCATCTCACAATGGCTCTCCTCCTCCAACCATTTGTTTCCATACTCCAACCAGGAGCACCTGAATTAGCAAGAGTGAATGATGAAGAATCCCAAGGAAAGAGTGTAAGAGTAAATGGAAAATAACCCCCAAAACATCCCACGAGGGATGTTTATATAATTACATGAAATCAAGAACCACATGGACTCCCCCCCAAGAATCTCATGTAACCACTTTTCTTAATTGAATCCAATATGGAAAAATAAAATATAATAAAAAGACTTATCCCCTTAAGCCCCATCTCTCATGGAATCGTAGCCCCCTATCTCTTGTCCTTGTTCGTCTTGCAACCAACAATGTATTTTTATTAATGTGTATAGAAGTAGTACATTTCCTAGGCACTTCGACCCCTTTTTAACTTTACCAGTTCACCAGCCTAATGTCTCATTTACATAATAAATTCTAGTTCACATGGATTAAAACTGAGGTGTTACATTTGTCTAAATTTTCTACTTCATAATAGATATTTGATTGAAGTTATTTGCAGAGATTAGTTTCATTTTTAGATACCCATCTAGTTACTAAAGATTGCTTCTAGTTAGGATATGATATATTAGATTTATTTTTTCAAGTAGTTAGATTGCATTTGCATTTCCATCTACATTCATAAACCACCCAATCACCCCTCATAACCAGTAATGGTAGATGGGCCAGAATCTGTATGGGTACCCTAGACGAAATGTAGCATAGTCTAATTAGGATCCTGTACTGGGGAGTACCCCTTACTATTGAAGGGGAAATTTTCCCCATCAACATGGTAATGAGATTGTTTCTAGATATATAAACAAATAAGATATGTTATATAAGATGAGATCAACATTGTGATTATTTGGTCTATTGTAGAGCCAATATCAAATTTCCTTGAAGTTCAAAGAGAATCTATCTATAATACAACAAATTTCTTGTTGGAACATCAAGAAATGATGGATCGTCACACATCTCTTGGGTTTAGTTGGTCGAGTGGTGAACCTACATCTAGATACAGTCGGTCGGGCGATCGACCAACACACTACATCAGTTGGTTGAATAGTCGATGTACCTATCAATCAAATAGTCAACTATTAGCCAAATATAGTCCGGTGGTGGATAGACCATCCCAATAATTGAATACGAGTTGGACACATAGGAGGTCGAGTCGAGTATACTTGTCGAGTCAACTCAACAGTGTGAATTTGGTGGAGTCAACTCTAAAAAATAATGGTTACAAGTGGGAAAGATCTTCTTGATTCTATGGAAGTTGGTTAGATCTTGAGACTATAAATGGTATAACCCTTTGGTCATTATCATTAGGGTGATCAAGTGATTCAGTTGATATGATATGGATATATCAAGGTTCAATATGAACTATGATGTTCTGATCACAGTGTTCTTTTCTTAAGTGTTGTAACGGTGTCTTGACACACCACCTCTATCTTCAAAATTTCATTCCTCTTTGATTATATACATAAATTTTTGTATGTTTCGTCACTGATTCCACCCCTTTCCCCAACATGGTATCATATATGATGGTTTAAAACCTTGACCTATTATCTGCAAACCTTGCAAAGTCGAATATGTTGTGTGATTGACTCTGGGCCGGTGGTTCGCTGATTGGAACATTTGAAAACATACTTTTTGTCTAGATATCGAAGATGGCTTCATAGATTAATCTTGTTGTTCTGAATGGATCAAATTATGTAGTATGGACACCAGATATAGAAACCCTAATGAAGAGGAAAATACTATGGAAGTATATGAAGATTGTGATTCCAGATCCACATATGACCAAGCGAAATTTGATGTTGATGGCAAGAAGAATGAGGCTGTAGGGGTCATCATGACCTATATATCGCGGGAGATTCAATTTCACCTCAATGGAATCGACTACCCTCATCAAGTCTGGAAGAAGTTGAATTCATTCTTCGACCAATTTGACGAGAAAAAGTCATGCACTTGGAGATATATTTTTTCTCTCTCGATCCTCATTCTTTTGAAAGAATAGAGGACTATTTGGTGTGTGTAATATAACTCCATTTGAAATTGGGAGAATTTGTAAAGAACTATTATAAGAATGATGGAAAACCCATCGAGTTGGTCCTGATAAATTTGAGAACATCACTTGACATGTTCGTATTGACTTTCCACACCAACTAGAAACCACACAAAGAAGATGGTAATGATTACAACTTTGAAGCCTTCTGTGGTATTTTGATTATTGATCAACACAAATTTCTTAAAGAATGAAAACTTGGTGGTAAACACCAAGCCCACTTGCTCAAGGGAAAGAGAAAGATGGATCCCAGGTATAGAGTATGGTTTGATGCCTCTACACATAAATATACATACTACTACCAGAAACCTAAGGGACAGACAGATGCACTCCACCGTAGTCGAAAGAAGAAGACATGTGAGTATTGTGGAAATACTAGACATTTGGATAAATTCTACTATCAGAAGCAAGACAATTCAGAAGAGAAGGTTAAATTCTTGTAAGGAAATGTGTCCTCTGAATGACGATTCATTGATAATTTCACCTTCCAAGTTGGAATTTCTTAGGCCTTGTTGTCTCATTCTGCATATAATGAATGGGTAGTAGAATCTAGGTGCACTCATCACATGGATAAGTATGCCTCCTTGTTCACATCATTGGATGAAGCCAAGGAGAGGAAAATCTATGTTGTTGATGATTTTTCTCTAGATGTTGCTTGTCAAGGTGATGTTACCTATCGACATGGGAATATTGACGATGTGTATCATGTGCCAATCTATTTTATGTTGCTTAGTTAACACAAAAAGATAATATTGTGGAATTTTGGCTAGATCAGTTCTATGTTAGTGATTTGAAGAAAGGAAAGTCGATTTTCATTGACAGACATCTCAACCCAACGAAAATTTTGTAAAAATTTTGTGACACAACTCAAATTAACACTAAAATCACTACGCTTGTTTCTCACATTGATGAGAGAAGTTGAATTTGGCATGAGAGACTCAGACACCTAAATTTTCGAAGTCTGTAAGCACTGGAAACTCAGAACATGGTTGTTGATTTACCTAAGGTGTTTCCTCCTGAACGAGTCTATAAGGGTTGTGTGCTTGGGAAGCATCATTAGGAGCCATTTGACTTTGTCAAAGTGAGGTGAGCACACAACCTATTGGAGCTAGTTCATAGTGATGTATGTAGCATCAATATACCTTCACTAACAAGTTTAAGGTATATCTTGACTTTCATTGATGATTTTCCTCGCTTTACATGGGTTTATTTTATGAGGAACAAGAACCTTGTGTTTGAAAAGTTCAAGGATTTTAGATCCTTTGCTGAAAATCAATGTGTCCAACCCATCAAGTGCTTGAGATATGACAATGGTAGTGAGTATGTAAATCGACCTTTTGAAGAATACTTGTTTTGATCTGGTATTGTCTGGAAGCGGTCAGTTCCTCACACACATTAGTATAATGGCGTCGCAAAATGAAAGAATCAAACATTAGTTGAAATGGATAGATGTATTTTGCAGGATAAATATTTTTCTCCTTGCTTCTGGGATGAAGCGATGTATTGTGAAAATTATCTTCTCAATCACATCTTGACTCAAGTTGTTCCTTCCATGACTCCAATCGAATGATGGTGTGGAAATAAGCCTTCAATCAACCACCTCCATGTGTTTGGATGTATTTACTAGGCTCACATTTTTTATGATTGCAGAAATAAGTTGGGTGCAAAGAGTCATGCTTGAATCATGATGGGATACTATGAAGACTTGAAATCCTATGGACTGTTTGATCCTATCAAACTACAAATTAATATCAGACAAAATGCATGGTTTGATGAGAATTATTTTGGAATTAATTTGTTGAATGCCTCCTCTAGATTTCTACAAGATGATCCCTTTGATGTTGTCTATGAAATTGGTTCTCTTATTCCATATTTTAGTGCTTCAACTAGACAATCGAACTTTGATCCTATTTCAACTAGACTGTCGACCTTTGAGTTGACTAGTCTGTCATCCTCTGTCTCAACTGGTCCACTGACTGAAGACCCTCCAAATTCTGATCGACCTGCTGTAGTGAACCACAATTCACCTATTTATTTTCTACCGAGATGGGTTGGAAAGATAATTGAAGTTGTTGGAGCTGATACAAAATATGTTTCCTCCAGACAACAAACTCAAAGTAATAAGAAACATGCTATCATTTCCTTGGTGACTTGTGTACTTGAAACGTTTGACCCTATTTCCTACTCAGATATTGAAGTATGGCTTTAATGGGAGTAGGACATGTAGACAAAAATTGATTCTTTGTCGAAGAAACACACTTGGGACTTAGTTATTTGACCACAGGGAAAGAACATTGTCAAGTTTTGATGGGTATACATGACCAAATTTACCTTTAAAGGTGTTTTGGAGCGACATAAATCAGACCTAGTTGTGAAGAGATTTACTCAACAAGAATGTATCGAATACACCTAAAACCTTTTCCCTTTTTTCAAAGATGAACTCTATTTGATTGATTATTTCCCTTACTACTTGTTTTGGATGGAAAATCCATTAGACGGATATGAAGAGTACATTTCTTCATGGATACCTATCTAAAGAAATTTTCATGGAACAACCACCTAGTTTTGTGATAGATTCTAACTTGGTTTGTCGACTCAAGAAGTATCTTTATGTCTTGAAGCAGGCTCCCCTAGTATGGTATGCTAAGATCAACAATTTATTTCATCGACTTGGTTTCAAATGTTGTGAATATGATCACAACTTATATGTACTCCATACCGATGGAGACACCTTCATTATTGTTGTATATGTATATGACTTACTCATTACTGACAATAATAATGATCTCATTCTTGTATTGAAGAAACAACTTGTTGACTCCTTTAACATGACATATCTTTGTACTCTGCATTATTTTTTGGGTCTTCAAGTATTACCACTATGTGATGGCCTTTTCATTTCTCAGTATAAATATGTGATGGATCTATTGACATGTTTTAATATGCTTGATTGCAATCCTTGTTCTACTCCTTCTAAATATGGAATAAAGCTTACCAAAACTTGTCAAACATTCGTAGTCTATGCTACACTTTATCGACAACTAGTCGACAATCTTATTTATCTTAGTCATAGTCGACCCGACATTTCCTTTGACATTAGTGTGGTTTATCAGTTTATGCAGGACCCTAAATAAAGCCACTGGAAATCAATCAAATGAATTGTTCGTTATCTCAAGGGTACCACTCATGTTGGTATCAAATATTGTCAAAATTCAGATTCGCTAGTCGGTTTCACCAACTCTGACTGGGATAGAAAAAATGATGATCATAAGTCCACTTTTGGCTATGTTTTTCACTTTAGAACTGGACCATTACTGTGGTTTTGAAAGAAACATAAAGTAGTCTATTTGTTGACTACAAAAGTAGAATATCGTGGCATCGTTCAAGCAGGTACTAAAGCAATATGTATCCGCTAAATTTTGGGAGAACTTGGCCTTCCTATTCATACCTTGAATACAATATACTATGATAACCAAAGTGCTATATAGGTTGTTGAAAATCTTGTTACCCATAGTAAGATGAAGCGTGCTGAGCTCCATGCTTACTATTTGAGATAGTTGGTTCATGAGAATATTGTATCTCTTGAATATTGTAGAACAAATGATCCGGTTGTTGATATCTTCACCAAAACTTTAGTTGAATCTCAATTTATCAATCTTTGTATGATGTTTGGGATTCAGGAAGCTGAAATTATGGGGGGATATCATAATGATGTAATTTCACCTCTTGAATATCCATAGATGTTTGTTGATGGGGGGGTGTTGGAACATCAAGAATTGATGGTTCATCACACATATACTGGCTTCAATTGGTCGAGCGATCAACCTACATCTGGATACATTTAGTCGGGCGATCGACCAACAAACTACATCAATCATTCGAGTAGTCTACATACCTATTATTCTAACATTCGATCAACAGTTGAATATAGTCGAGCGGTGGATCGACAAACCGAACAATCGACAATGAGCTGGACACATAGGCAGTCAGGTCAAGTATCCTTGTCAAGCCAAATCAATAGTTTGTATTTGGTGGAGTCAACTCTAACAAATGATGGTTACATGTGGAAACTTTCTTTCAAATTCTATGGAATTTGGTTAGACCTTGAGGCAATAAATAGAATACCCCTTGGGTCATTATCATCACGGTGATCAAGAGATCGAGTTGATATCATATGGAGATATCAAGGTTCAGTATGCATTATGATGTTTTGATCAAAGTGTGCTTTGATTAAGTGTTATAACGATGTCTCTAGACACCATGTCTGTCTTTGAAATTCGATTCCTCTTCAATTATCTACAAAATTGTTTATCTTTTTTTTCTTTGGTTCCAACCCTTTCCCCAACATTTCTTGAGGCAAAGGATTGAGAGGAAGACGAAGAAGCATGTATGGAAGAGGAAAAACAAGTAGAATAAATGCAAAGGACATTGACATAATTGTTGCAAGTCAAATATTTCAGGGAAACTATGAATCCCATAAAGGTTGAGCAACCCATAAGGTATGAAGAGGAACATTTAGTTCAACATGATTCACGTGTGGGGTGTAATGGAACTGAGCATATGAATACCCAAATAATTGAATACCAACATAAGGAAATAAAGAAGAACACACATAACACAAGGACCAAAAGGTGCAAATGTGTTAGTTGTTGGAGACAAAGTGGATGAATCTTAGCATGATCATTTTGTTGAAGGTAGAGTGACAAGTTGAAGAGAAGGTGACAACACAACAAAAGGATGTCTTCAAAACTAAGTGCAAGATTGGAGGTAAGTATTTTTCACTCATTGCTAATGGATGTAGCATTGAGAATTTAGTGCGTATAGAAATCATTCAAAAGTTGAATATAAAGTGAAAGTGGCCTTTAGATGCATATAAACTCTCTTGGTTGTAGAAATAACAATATGGTATTGTATCCAAATGGTTCTTAGTAAATTTCCACCAAGGGAAATACCATGACCAAGTTGTAAATAAAAAAATGCTTCTTGATAAGAGTGGAAATATATTTATATTGATGTGTATGAAGGAGGAAAAAGGGGACAAAAACAAAAACAACAGTAGCATGGTGATGTTGTGTACATCAAAAGAGTTTTTGAAAAAGAAGAAGGGAGAATACTGTTGTTTTTCACTTTTTTCCAAACATGTAAAATTGGAATTAAAAGGTAATGATGTGTAGTGGAGGCCAATAAGGATATGGTAACAAAATTTAAATAAGTCATATTAAATGAGATTACAGGGGGATTGGATTACCACTTGTGAGGAGGATTTCCCATTAGATATATTTGATCACAAGTATGATATTATTGAACAAGGTATGCCATATGTTGACTCCAAATGAAGGTGATCTTATGTTGACTCCAAATGAAGGTGAAGAGATCAATAGGTAATTCCAAGAAGTTTTTAACTAAAGAATAATTGGGGAATGCTTGAGTCAATGTGTAGTGGTTGTTGTACTATAACTAAAAAAAGGAGGAGAGTGGAGGATGTGTACTAATTGACGGGTCTTAAACAAGATAAGCATCATGTATGTATTGGTTCCCATTTACCATGAATGGATGACTTAATTCAATGCTTGGTTGTAGAAATGTACTTCACCAAGATTTATTTGAATATCATCAAGTCCAAATTCAATAAGGTGATGCATGGAAGATGACCTTCAAGGATAAAGAATGATTGTATGAATGGTTGGTCATGCCATTGAGATTGGCGAATGCACCCAACACATTCATGGGGTGGATGGATGAAGTGTTGAAACCATATTTTAGCAAATTTGTAGTTGTGTATTTGAATGATATACTGATTTTCAGAAAGATGATAGAGGAGCACATTATATATTTGAAGAAAGCATTAGAGTAGACGAAGAAAGAGAAGTTATTAATAAATCTAGGAAGGTATTTTCATGAAGGAGGAACTTAAGTACCTTACTACATTTGGGATCAATTTTCAACATTTAGGTTGGCATTTAATATTTATGTCAAACTCTCTATTGAAAACTATTTTTTAATAACCCTTGATAAATGTTGATAAATCAACTCTTGTAATTAAATGTTGAAATTGTGAACAAGATTAAGGTTTTTATCTTAAATATTATTATTTTAGTTTAGGTTTGAGTGATGTTTGTAAAACAGTTTGTTCAAAGTTTATAATGTTGTTCCACAAACAAAAAGTGATGCTTATAACATCATTGTTGTCACATTTTCATTGTCACTTTTCCCACTTTTGAGTATGGACATAATCACCTATTGCAAAAGTTAAACCATATTAGGGAAAAATTACTTGTTACCGATGAACTTGTATTTTCCACCATAAACCAAAATCATTTTAGATTCTACCTCAAGGTAAAACTTCTACTTCTTGAGTAAAATTTATTTATATTATTGTATTAATTTGCAAGTTGTGTATGCTGATAGATACCTGTGTCAAATAGAGTCAATAAAATGACATAAAAAATAATATTAAGGGTTTACTTAGAAGAGTTAGGTCACTCACTACTTGTTTTAATTCCAATATTTCTCATCGAAACCCTACTCCCCAAATTGGCTCATTGAATACTCATGAGAAGAAATGTTGTTGTCTATGAAAAAGTTGCAATAGGTTGAAAAGAAAAAAACTTATAATATTGAATGCTCAAGCATGTAGAGGGGAAAATCAATTTAGTTGGTTGGTGAGATGATTTACATATGGTAGCCTCTAATTTTTTATTATCAAATATTTTTAATTTTTTCATATGCTAATTATATTATTTATCTATAATTATTGATCTATAAATTGTTGTGGATATTCCACTAGAATACTTCATCACAATAGATCTAATAAATAAAACTGAAATCTACACTATGAAGGTTAAATTCCTTTAGATTATAGAATCTTTAGTCATTAATTTTCTGCTTATGCATGAAATAGATAAAATGCGCAAAATAGAGAATAGTAAAATACAATCACACACCATCCACAAAAGAACACAAATATTTTCTCTGGGAAACCCTTACGAGAGAAAACCTAGCTAGAAGGTGAGATTTCTCTGCTCTCTTTTCTCTGGTATGGAATTAATGCAAGTACAAAGGATAAGGAACTCTCTATGGAGTTACTTGAGACCTATGGACTATTAGGATTCTACAGAACATTAACCCCCTATGTTATGCTCTCTAATTTTCTCACTCCCAGGTATTCTTCTTTATTATGGAACAAAATACAATAACATATAATGGAACCCCTTCTCCTAGTGGCCCGATATTTAAGATAGCCTAATAGCCATCTAGGGGTAAGGTTTTGATTTCCTCAACCCTCAATTGTGATAAGTCTTAGGACCTTATAGAATATTATTGAAATTACATATGTGACTATCCCCATATGCGTGAGTAATAGGGATTGACGTGGCATCCTCTCATACCATGGTGGTCAACATGGTACGTCAAATTGCGAGAGGCATAACATTTTCATACGAGCACCAATTGACATGATTTTTGCACTGTTGGAAAGGTCACAATGTGTATAATAACGTCATAGGGTACTATCTATGTTGGAAAAATTTTGACCCCCCAAAATTTCATTTGATGCCTCAAAATGGCTCTGGAAGGTTTCAAACCCCAATTTTCCAAACTAGGACCTACCATTAAAATGAATCTACAAGTTGATTCCTTGAAAATTTTCCCCTTTGAAAGCATCGAGATAGATGAAAAATAATATAATGATATACCTCCCCATTTAGGGAGGCTTTTGGTCCCAAAAATATTTATTGAATGAGGTGAGGAAAATATTCCTCTACCTTCTCCCTGGAGTATCATGTTTCTTTGCTTGGAAGTTTTCCTTTCATCCCAATATTCCAAAGATCATACTCCCCCTATCTTGTAGTTCTAGACCTATTCTGCAAAACCATTTCCTTTTCCAATTTCTCCTGAGCATATGGTTGCTAATTTCTCTATGGAAGGAAGGACATGCTCCTCATCCTGATCCAACCTGGAAATCTCATACAGTTTGAGATTCTCCACATTCACTAATGAGTAAATGCACATGTATGGGGGTAGACCGAGTCTGTCGGAATTGTCTCTCACCTTTTCCAATACCTCAAAAGGATCATACCATAGAGCCTTTATATTCTTACTAGGATCATGTAGTCTTTCCTTATTCAACTGTAGCCATACTTTTTTTCTCACTCTAATTGTTCTCTCTGTTTTGTGTTGGTTATGCCAAGCCTTGTACTTTTCTTGTGACTTCTTTAGTTTTTCATATACTTGCAAATGTATTTTCCTGATCTTATCCAAAAAAAAATATTCTTTTAATGCATCTCCTGTGAGGTCCTCCCTCACTCCTCATTTTTTTCCATATACAACATCTAAGGGTGAAGGTGGAAAATATCTAAAGACATTTTCAAAAGGTGACTTACCAATAGAAGTGTTGACTGCTCTATTATAAGAGTGTTGTATATGGACAACTCTGATTGTAACCCCTCAAAAGATGCACCAAAGTCATGTTGAATACTTTCGTCTAGCCATATGTCAATGGATAGAATGTTGGTGACCTCTTGAGCTTAGTGTCCATTTTCTCCCACAATGTAGTCCAAAAGGCACAAAGAAATCGGGTGTCCTTGTCTAATATTATGCTCCTTGGTATACCAAAGTGCACCTAGACCTATTCAAAGAACAAGTTTGTTGCTTCTTGTTCCTTGATGGTATTTTTACAAGGCATGAGAATGCAATTTTTTCTGAACCAATCAACTTCCACAAATAAATAGTCATGTCCCTTCCATGTGGTTGGTAAACCACCAACAAAATCGATGGAAATTCTTTCCCAAGGTCTAGTGGGTATCGGTAAGGGATGGTATAGACCTCGATTCCTATTACTAGGATTTTTGGAACAACAAATTATACATCCTTTAATATACCATGCTACATATTTTTTCATTCTAGGCCAATACACATACCTCTGTAAGTTGGAAATTGTCTTCCCAACACCAAAATGTCCTGCAACCTTAGAGGTGTGAGCCTATCTGATAAGCTACAATCGTTCACCTTTAGGAATACAAATATTTTCAATATTGTATAGTATACCATTCTAGAAATGATAATAAACCTTTTTGTCACCTTCTTCTATATTAATTTGGCCCTATAACTATTGAAACACGTCCTTTAAGTACTCATATTCTATGTATGCCTCTTTGTATGCATCGTGGGTAAAAGGCTCCATGTGCATCAAAGTTCCCAAAGATGTAATATTGGATGTGGGTGGTCATGAAAGCATGTCTACCAACTTTGTTTTTCTACCCTTCTTATACTGTATGACCAAATGAAACCATTGTAAGAACCCCATCCATGTGTAGTGCCTAGTTTGTTGTAACTTACTCTAGGCCTATAAATAATGGAGCAACTAGTGATCTATGTGGATGATGGTCTCCTTTCCCATTGGATGGTGCTTCCACATATTGATAGCTTGTACCAAGGCATAGAGATCCTTGTCATAGGTAGGGTAGTTGAAGACCATCTGATGAGATACTTTAGAATGATAGTAGATAGACCTTCCACCCTCCATCAAGACTACTCCCATGACATACCCACTTGCATTTGTCTCCACCTTGAAGGGATTCTGCAATTTTAGTGGTGTGAGCATTGGTGCTTGAATTATCTTTCTTTTTATCTCATCAAATTCCTTCTATTGATTCTTCCCCCATTAGAAACTCTTACTGCTCACTGTTATTGTGTGGAGTGGTGCAACTACTACTAAAATAAAAGCTATGAACTTCCACAAGTACTATGCTTCCCCAACAAGGCTTCTAATGTCTATGCAATTTGTAGGAAATGATCATTTCATGATGGAATCCATCTTGGAGGGATCTATATTGAGATCACCTCCACCGATCGCATACCCCATATACACCAAATACTACTAATAAAACTCACATTTCTTGAGAATGGCCAGCAACTAGTGCTTCTTCAGGGTCTCTAACATCTGCATAACATGTAAGGTGTGCTCCTCCTAGGTAACATTATAAACCAGTATAATATCTAAATAGACAATAACAAATGAATCTAGATAAGGGCATAAACCATGATTCATTAGTCTCATAAATGTAGCTGGTGTGTTACATAAACTAAATGACATAACCAACCACTCATACAAACCTTGCATTGTCTTGGAGGAAATTTTACAAGTATCTTATTCTTTGACTTGTACCTAGTGATATCCTTATTTCAAATCCATCTTAGTGAAGTAATTGGCATGTTGCAGTTGGTCCAACAAATCACTAATCCTGGGAAGAGGGTATTGATTCTTCAGTGTAATCTTGTTCAATGCCCTATAATCAATACACATTCTCCAATTCCCATCCTTCTTGGGAATAATTATGATGGGTGACCCACAAAGTGAGGTACTTGGTCAACTCACACCCTTCTCCAAAAATTGTTACAACTACTTATTTACTTCATTTTCTTATAGAATGGATTGTCTATATAGACCAATATTAGGCAAGGGGGAGTCTATAAATAATTGTATTTTTTCCCCACTTCCCTCTTAGATGGTCTCCCTTTAGGCTCTTGGAACACTCCTCTATATGTCTATAGAAACTCCTACAAATGATGTTTTTTCTCTTTTGTACACCTCTACATGGATGTATTTATTCTTATTGACTCATCATGAGAATGATTTTCTCTTAAGAAAAGTAAAACATATTTCTTGTTAGAACTTTTCAATTTCTTAGATTTATTGGCACTTACCAATGGTTTTTTATTTTTCTTTGTGTGCATTGATGATGAAGGATTTCCCATCCTTGATGAGGTGGTACTAGTTGGATCTCTGCATGAAGATAACATCCCTCATATACATGTAGGGGATTCCAAAAACTACTCTACATACATCCAATGGTACTATGTCCAATTCAACTTCAGCTATAAAATCAAAAGTTAAAACAAATTTAATCTTGCATTCCTTTGTTACCTTGATATCTTCATCCTTGTTTACCCAACCCAGTAGATATGGGATAGGATGATTGTGAACCTCCAATCCAAGCTTGATTACCATATCCACTGCTATGATCTTAGTCTATGAACCAAAGTCGAGCAAAGCATCTATATTGGTCTTCCTGACCTGAATCTTGACGTGGAAGAGGATTTTTCCTTCTCATCCTGGTGATGAAGGTTACTTAGATTCATCTCCTTCTACGTAGATGTGTAGACAATATTTTAGTCCACATCATAGCTACTTTCAACTTTATTGATTGAATATATGGATAGAAGTTTATTTTTCTTGTTGTCCTTCTTGTGGTTCTTCAATTCTAGCTCTAGATGTAGTTTCCAAAAAAATTCCTAAGTGTGGCCATCAATGTTGCAATGATTTCAATGGTTGTTGGGATATTTTAACTGATGTCTAGTGGTTTTTATATTCTTATATTTTCCCTCTTTCCAATTCTTATTCCCCTCCTTGGAATCTCCTTGGTGCTCTTTCTTCTTAGAACCACTTGGTTTCCCCTTCTTTTGGCCTATGTTTTCAAGTTGTTGTGCCTATACACACGCCTCATCCATTGTCCTTGGCTTGAAGAGAATCGCCTACTTTTGTATATGATTATGTAAACTCCCTAGATACTTGAGGAGTACATATGGGTTATTGGGAGATATACCCAACATGATGTCCATCTTTTTTAAATCACTAGTGTACTCATGTGCACTCTACCCCTTCTTTTTCTTGAAGTAGTGCCATTGTATCCATTGGTCCTATACATACCTGATAGGCTATAATTGGGACATGATGAGGGTTTTTGAATCCTCCCACCTAGTTACTGGTGGATCACTCTCCAGCCTAAGTGTCTCTGTATGGATTTACCATGAGGTTAAAAAATGGCCCTATAACTTCAATCTAGCATATTAAATCTTTTTCTCTTCATCTGTATGGTTAACACTAAAATAAACTTCTAGTTGTTGCAACCAATTATTCAGTTTTAATGAATCGATCTCACCTTGGTATGGATTTATGTCCACTTTTTCTTCCATATTGAATAAGGACTCTTAAGGGTTAATGGCACTGGGACTCAACTACTCTTTCTTGAGTTATTTCCACAAATCCCTTTTTGGGTATTCATTATCTCTTGATTTCTCATCTGATCTGATATCTGAGTTTGACCGTCCAAATTTTTCGAACGGTCCAAGCTTGCTTTCTAGGGCTTCCACGAGGAGGAAAATATTGTGAGATATTTCAATGAATTTCTCTTCCAACCTCGCAAATCTCTCCTCTCCTAGATATCAAGGGTTGTTATGAACAAACTCATCGACCATGGCTAGGGTTTTACAAATTTCTTCTTAAACCAATTCCTGGATCCCTATGAATTTCCACAAATACCACAAGAAAACCTGCTTTGATACCAATATGATCTATAAACTGTCATGGATATTCCACAGGAATAGTTTGTCACAACATATCTGATAAATGAAATTGAAATCTATACTATGAAGTTTAAATTTCTTTAGATTCCAAAATATTTAGTTACTATTTTTTTTCTTATGCATGAAATGGATAAAATGTGAAAAATAGAGAACAATAAAATACAATAACACCCCATCCAAAAACTATCACAAATATTTTCTCTGGGAAACCCACCCTTACGGGAGAAACCCCAACTAGAAGGTGAGGTTTCTTTGCTCTCTTTTATCTGGTATGGAATTAATGCAAGTACAAAGGAGAAGTCACTCTCTATGGAGATACCTAAGACATGTGGCAAAGAAGGATGCTACATAAAATTAACCCCCTCTATCAGGATCTCTAATTTTCCCACTCCCAATTGTTCTGCTTTTCTATGGAACAAAATACAATAACACAAAATGGAACCCCTTCTCCTCCTAGCAACCCGATATTTAACATATCTCGATAGCCATCTAGGGGTAGGGTTTCGAATTCGTGAACCCTCAATTGTGATAAGTTTTATTAAATTCTAAAATATTATTGAAATTACATACATGGATAGCCCCATATGCGAGAGTAATGGAGGATGATGTGGCATCGTCTTGTACCATGGTGGTCAACATGGTATGTCAACTTGTGAGAGGTATAAATTTTTCATATGAGATTTGATTGAAACTATTTTTGCATTGTTGGAAAGGTATCGATGTGTAGAATAGTGTCATAGGTTCCATGTTATGTGGGAAAATGTTTGGCCCCAAAAATGTCATTTTATGCCTCAAATGGATTTGGAAGGTTTGAAACCCCAATTTTCCAAACTGGGACCTGCCATTAAAATGACCTGCAAGTCGATTCCTCCAATTTTTTTCCACTCTAAAAGAATCAAGATGGATGGAAAATAATACAATTATCCAATCCGAATCAATTACAAAAATGAATTAATAGGTTGAAATAAGTTCAAATCCTGATAGTGGTGACAACATCATTCATGATCCTATGTGTGATGAAGACAATGATATTACTAGTCAATAACATGATAAATATATTTATCCATGACAAATTTACACCTTGAATGGATGAGTATTCTCCCACGGATGAGAATGCAATTATTTCCATATACTATAATACCCCCTTCTCGGGGGAATCCTTTGCAATCATGTAACAAAAATTTCAAAAAAGCTTTTCACAAAATTTCATAAAATTTACTTTCATGGTTCATTGATATTCGTGTGCTTTACCTAATGAGTGGATTTAAATAATATTAGGTTATGGAAAATATATATTCTAGTATGTGATAAACTAATTCATAAAATTTATAACATTCAACCTCATTACTTAAAGTTAAATAATGCATATAATCAATGAAAACTACTTGCATGCAAACTAAATTTCCAATTAAGATTAAAACAAAAGCATTTTAAGAAATGCATGTTTTTAGTAAAGTTATATAGTGAGCATAAAAATACCTCTAACAAGGGAATCTAATGAAAGTAGTTCATGTAACAACAATTTCCAAGAACCAAATTCACAACAAATTCTAGGGGACCAGAGTGATATCCTCCCGACCTAATTCCCTCAACCCATGAGTTGAAGGTCCATCGTTCCTATAATTACTAATACTATATTTCTCTCTTAATTTAGACTCATACGTATCAAGCTTAACAACTCTATCCAATTCATTGAGACCTCATCCATTGTTCTTCAAAATCTCTCATTCTCTTTCAAATTGAGATAAGAATGTATAATCCTCAAAATCCACTTTTCATCTTTATATATTACATAGTCATGCACATCACTCTAAAAATAAATCATGCATGTAATATTTTAAAAATAATTCAATTCACCTAATTCTTTCCATTAATAAACTTATATACATTTACATAAATATGTATTTATTAAATATATACCTACTATATATATATATATATAATCATTAAGTATGCATAATAAATTTATTACACAAAAGCATTTTTAATATAATAGTACTAATGTATAAACATAAGACAAATATGAACACATTTAACTACCACATAAAAAAAACTTATATATATATTAATGCTCAATAATAAAATCCATACCCTTAAACACTATATACTTGTTCATGATGCAAGATAAAGATGTAAAGACAACATACCCCTATGATGCTACATATTCTTTTATTTCATGAATACAAGGAAATTCAATACAATCATGAAAGTCTCTCCAATAATTTCTTGGAAAAAATTATCTACCCATAGAAAATGTTTGTTTATCTTCCATCCTTGAGATATGTTGAAATTAGGAATAACCTACGTGTACTTGAGGTAGGTTGAAATTCTGAATAGCATATCTCACATAAATAATTATTTGTCCTTTCCTCCCCAAGGTAGAAAATGTTTGTTTATCTTCCATCCTTGAGATATGTTGAAATTATGAATAACCTACGTGTATTTGAGGTAGGTTGAAATTCTGAATAGCATATCTCACATAAATAATTATTTGTCCTTTCCTCCCCCAAGGTAGGTGGAAATTATGAATAGCTTACCTCATAGAAAGTGAAAGTGATTGCTTATTTTTTTCCATTTAGAATAATGAAAGGTAGGTTGGAATTATGAATCATCCATATATAATATGTTAATATGTTTTTTTTGATGTTTCTATCATTGAAATTCCAAATGAGAAGCTTGGAATTATGAATCATCCATCATAAGAAAATGGTTGGTCATCCTTCTTACTGAAACTCATGAATAAACAAGTATTTGAAAATATGATCAATTAAATAACTATTCATGAATATAACATGCCAATTCATGAATATAACATGCCATGGTGGACAATTTTCTCCATAATTTTAGAAAATAAAAAACACACTCAACTTGATTGACGATTGTTTTTTTGACAAAATACAAAGGAATTGAAAAAATAGATTTAAAAATTGATATGCATGGTTTATGCATTTGGCCTTGCAAAATATGCAGTTAAGGGCCTACTCGAACTATACCTCACATACTTGATTTATGCATTTGACCTTGAAAAATAAGTAGTTGAGCATTTACTTGGACTATGCCTCACAACATTATGTGTTCATGTTATCTGAACTTGAATAAATTCTTCAAATAAATTATTCCTCCTCTTTGCATACAACCCCTCAATCAACATGGTGACATTTTTATCATTTTTTATTCCTCTTCTTTGCATACAACTCCTCAATCAACATGGTGACATTTTTATCATTTTTTATTCTTCTTCTTTGCATACAACCCCTCAATCAACATGGTCACATTTTTATCTTTCCTAATTAATGATGGAAAGTAATAAGGCATTCAATTAAATGTGCTAAGAAGGGGATGAGGGAGAGAAACTATTATTCAATCATATTCATATTATTTAGAAAACAAATAAGTTCAAACCTTAATTTATTTTGAATGAAATCATTTCCTATAATAGGGTTACTAGTTAATTTATAAGCATTGGTAATGACAAGGGCTCCTTACTTAATTGTATCATTGGAAATCAGATCCCAAGGTTTTCCTTGGGACCTAGTAAAACCTAGGATTTAGTATGGTTACTATGTGGTTAATATTGTGGATTGTGTCATAGATGAAAGGACCTAAGGTTATGATCCTTGAAATGTAGAAAATTCCTCTCAATTTCCAAATACCACATAAACCATTTCTCATGTCGAAAGCTATCAATACATTCTTTTTATGAATCTTAATTTAAATATCAATTAAATTCAATAAAAAACCATTGCAATAAAAAATAAAAAATAAAAAATGAAAGACCCTTCACATATTTTTATTTCTTCCCTAGTCCACATTGAAAGTGTCAGTGATAGAAAAATGTGCACCATCAAATCAGAAACTGATTGAAAACATACACATCAGAATTTTTTTAATAAGGGGAATGTATTTTCATTTCATCCACTAACCTTCCTATCAATGGTGAGGAAATATTGGGAGAATATTCTAGGTGTATGAGTGGATGAGCAATATAAGGGGCCTACAAAGAATGAAGAATATGACTTATAACCCAAAAAACATTAGAGTTGAGAAGTGACAAGAATGTCAAGGCTTGTGAAAAGATTAAAAACAAAACATATGAATATTTATTGAAGTTAAAACATTAAAGTTGAGAAGTGACAAGAATGTCAATGCTTGTGAAAAGATTAAAAACAAAACATATGAAGATTTATTGAATTTTATATATGGTTGGTGGGAAGATGGGTACATAAATGTTTTTGGAAAATAAAGGGGAAATGTAGTCAAAGGAGGATGATTCTCCCATATTTGATTCATAATTTTAACAATCGTTAACAATAAGGTATTGAAGTGAAGGAGAGAAAGGCACTACAAAGATGGAGGAAAAAGAAAGGAAGATTGAGAGGAAACGTTATAATTTTCTTGTTTGTACTTAATTAATATTTATAATAATGAGTAAATTCTAATCCTTTAAAGAAGAGAATTGACAAATTGTTTTGTAGAAGTCGAAACATTTTTGAATTTTTCATGTTTCGAAGTTGATTAATAATATAATAGTATTGATGTCAATGTTATGTATTTGCTTCAATTATTGTGATGGTAATTGTGTATTTTTTTATTTCAATTTTTTGGTGTTCCAAGTAGTTTAATTATATTAGTTTGGTATAAGAGTAGACTTGCATATGTGCATGTGAGTGATAATTATTTTGGTGAAGAAAATTTACTAGGTGGAAATGTTGAGGAAAGAAAAACACAATTTTATTGGAGAATTATATGGTAGAATTGTGAGAAAGGAAAATTATAAAAACTAACAACAAGATGTCACATAACAACAAGATGTCACATAGAGGAATATTAGTTTATGGAAACAAGATGACACATAGAGGAATACTATTCTATGGTATGAGGGAAATGAAGGAAATTTATAATGAATTTTACATCCTAGTGAGAGTCATGTCTACTAGGATGGATGCCATGGAAGGATCCCATAGAAGAGGAGTTGCAACTGATATTTTTGATGTGAGTGATGATGAGTGGGAACAAAAGGTTCCATAATAGGAATTTGAAGAATCATAGTCTCTAAATGAGAGATATATAAGAGCATTGACCTATTTAGGTAGCTTAAACCCAAAATAATTAATTGATTTCATTCGAGAAATGAATATTTTCTTTGAATTTGAGAAAATTGAATACCCTAGGAGAGTGAATCTTGAAAGCACCAATTTGAAAGGGCGTGCATCCTTATGGTAGGATGATCTATAATTGGGATAGAGACAGAAAGATAAAGGAGAAAATTAGATATTGGGACAAGATGATTTCCAAGGTGAAGGGTAAAATTTTATTGGTGGACAAATATTGAATTTTTTTAAGAAGCTTCAAAATTTGAGAAAAAAAGAGATGAACATAAAGAAATACTGCAAGGAATTTGATTGGTTATTCATCAAATCTAGACAAAGTGAAGAGGATGATGGAACTATTTCTAGATATATCACAATGTGATATATGTTATCCAGCTTGAGCTCACAATGGTGACAATTTGGTCTATCGTAGAGGAACTGTTGTAGGGGCTAGTTTGACCCACTGACTAGACCCATCAATCGACTGTAGTAGTCGGTTAGGAATTCGGTTGAAAAATTAGTTAGAGTCGACTGACCGAACAGTTAAGGAGTGTAACTGAATTGTAATTGTATATCACACATATATATACACTATCATATAATGGAAAGACAAAAGAGGTTTTTCTGGACTGATATATAATAAAAGATATTGATGGTTCTCCCTCGTTTGTGTATGTTCTTATATATGTTTGTTTTCTCTTGTAATGCTCTATGTAAGGATCTGTTGGAAAACTTCTCATACTTTCCCTTAGACTACAACATTGCTTTTGTTGTCAGTAGAACTAAAATAGAGCATGCACAACAAAACACACATAGATGCTAACTTTGGAAAACATACATGAATGGTGGGACCATAAGATTATCAATTACATAAAAAATCATGCAAGAATAAATTGACTGATGCTCACTGAAGCACATGCTCAATTCTTCTCAGAAACTCACAAAATATTTTTGGAAGCCATTCCAGAAGCATTATTTGCATATCTCAATTAACCTAATGTGTAGACCCACTTATGATGAGCAGTTGATGCACAAGATCATAAATGAAGGAAGAACAATCTTAAATGAGTGGGCTGAGAGAATTGTCGAAGAGTACATCGAAGATCAATAGGTTGGATATAGAGATTCAGTTCATACCATCAAGAACAAATTTTATACGGAATTTCATGATAGATTCCTTTGCATCATCCCTTCCCTGCTGCATAAATTCCTCTTAGAGAAAGAAGTTGATGAAATTGTCGAATATCGACCCCCCTTGAAATATCCCCCCTCCAAACTCCAACTAGAAAAAGAGACAAGAAGAGTGGGAAGCATTCTTGGAAGCTAACTGTAAAGATACCATAAAATCTTGGTAGTACTTTTTAAAGAAATGAACATACACAAAATGACAATGGACACCGTCAATTGAAATAAAGTTAGGTTGGCGTCGGGGGGCTAGATGATCCGTGTGACGAGATAAGTCAAATTTGAATCAAAGTTGAACTGCACCCAAGTCGAAAATGTCATAAGTCGAGAGAAAGATAACTAATTCAAATGAGAAATCTATACGTCGAATGAAAACTCATAAACCATCAATGGATATTGAAAAAAGTGGTGGGATAAAAGGAAATAGAAATGAAAAGAGTTACAAAATGAGAGGGATCTCTGAAAATCTCATAGAAAACCTACCCAGGTGCAACAGATCGTTGGAGCAGCCCTTGAGAGCGCCCTGATGGCTCATGGGAGGAGTGGAAGCTTGAAATTGAGTATGGTAGCTAATGGAACCCAACAAGCCAATGAATAAGTAAACATGGAGATAAATGATTCAGGACCCACAATTCAACTCTCTCCTATCAAAAGTCCTAGATCGCATATTATAGACTTCCTCCGATAAAGGCTTCACATAGATACACAATCATAGTGGGTGTGGTATCGAACTGATAACATTGGTCAAATAAGAGATACAATACTAATTGAAGCACAAGAAAATGGTGAAAATCGACCATAAGATATACTTCTTCATGTAAGGGATCTCATGGATTACTCCCCCTGCCAAATCTACCTTTAGAATATTCAAATTCAATAGAGAGTGAAAACAAACCATCACAACCCTGTAGAGGACGATTTGTCAAATATTTAGATAAA
Organism: Picea sitchensis; assembly: GCA_010110895.2. Taxonomy (NCBI): domain Eukaryota; kingdom Viridiplantae; phylum Streptophyta; class Pinopsida; order Pinales; family Pinaceae; genus Picea; species Picea sitchensis. The sequence continues at coordinate 18,478 of SNQJ01S0045324.1, read as the reverse complement.
TCTTCTCAAACAGACTCTCAAAGCCCAAACGACAAACACACATAGTTATTAATTGAAGTAGTCGAGTCGGAAACCTAGAACTCAACTCAAGAAAGTAATCTGACCTCTCATATGACCTTGACATAAACTCTTACAATAGCTCCATTTTTAAAGAAGTCTTAGAAAGAAAACATGGGTCTAAATCATATCCCAATTTAAGAAGTCATCGAAGACCCTAAGCAGCATTGGTTCTTCTACAAGAAATTTTGGGATGCAACTGGCATAACTGATGAGGAAAAATAGATGTCATAGTTTGTTGCTTCTCTTCAAGCCAGAGAACTTACATGATTGATGAATTATATGGATAATAAATAAAACTTGAAGGATGTTATAAAGAAAAACTTCCTCAAGTTATTTAAAACTCAAGATAGCAGTCACGTGGTGGTACAAAAACTCAAAGAAATCAATCAAAATCTAGGAGAGATAGTCTGAGCATAAGATAAGAGGTTTAAATATTTATTAATTCAAATCCCTTACGCAATCGATGAAAAATTTGCTAGTACAATGGTATGTAGCAGGCTTACTACAAAAGATCAGAATTCCCCTCTGAATGTACTATCTTTAGTCATGCAAAGACATACTAAAAAAATGACAACGAATCAAAATGGATGACGAAGGCACCTTATCTTAGACAATTGTTGAAAAAACACTGGAAGATAAGCTCACATAGGTACAACAATCAATTAAAAACATGTAGATTAAATGTAATGAACTTTGGTGTATTGTTTTCTCAAGTGAGGGTCACACAAAATATTATTGCAAGTTTAGTGATGCACTGGACCCAACAACGAGACACATCCAGATCGAAACATACTATGATATTTTTGAAGCCTTGACAAATCATCCAACAAGATAATTCCCACACAATCTAAGGAATTCACGCCCCAAATGGTGTTATATATGTGAAGAAAATAATAATTACACTCAGGAATGTCGACTAAACAAAATGAACATACCAAATATTCACTTAGTATATCATACACAAGTGTCTGGCCAACATGTTGTCCAGGAAAATGAAAATGGATACAAAGGACAAGGTCGAGGTGGTTATAAAGGTCAAGGAAGAGGATGAGGAAATTGTGGTAGAGGACATGGCAAAGGACGTTATTATTAGTTCAATATTTGGACAAATGATCATATAAGCCTAAATTATCCCATCAAAGATAGAATTGATCTCATTTTTTTTAATATTTGTCAAGTAGGAGATCATTCCCTAGAGGACTGCCTGTTTGTACTAGAAAAGGTCATGAACAAAAGAAATGTAAATATTTTGCACATGGTCCCAAAACAAGAGATTATGAATTCAAAGAACCTTCATGTGGTAACATGTTCATGGTCTGGTGAAGATATTTATTTAGAACCAACAAGTCGACAAAGGAGAGATTGAAAGATATACCCCGATCCATATGAACAAGACAAATTGATACAGGAAGCGATGAAATTTTTCAAGAATATCGACCAGGATAAAACAAACAGAAGATAACATGCAAATATTTATGATACAATGTTAGAAAAATTTCTATAGCTACTAAAAGAAAAGTAGTCGGTCGATCACTTGATCAACCTACTGAGTATTCTAAGAGAATATAAAGAAGACCAAAGATATGTTAAAATTCTATGCCAACTATCTCAAGAAAGACATAAAACGACTTCGACCCATAAGTCAACCTCAAAATTAATGGATAGATGATCAAGGAAGTCATAGTCGATTTTGGATCTCAAGTAAACATACTCCAAAGGGAAACATGGATTTGACTCAGAAAACCACTGCTACAACCAACCATGAATTTCCTAAAGCTATCAGATCAAAGGTTCATTGAACGAATCAATACCTTTAAAGTGTAATAACATCCATAATGGGAATATCAACAAGAGTCGATTTTGAAGTCATCAACTTGGTCAAAGGAATCCCTTCCTATCCCTCATTAGTTGACAGACCTTGGGGAAGAAACATGAGAGCTACAATATCACTTGAAAGAGATAGAATAAAACTGAAAGGAAGTGAAAGAAAAAATATAATCCCATTGGATTCAAAGGAAGGAAAACCTAGGGTCGAGAGATGGGACAAAGCTCAGGAATTCTGATGACTATATCAAATAAATATTGAGCAAAGAGACAAGTTCGAGACAAATAGTGAAGGAGAAATCCTAGTCGAATCTCCCTTATCAATATGACAAAATTCAGATACAGAATTGTACAACGGGAAAATGGAGAATTATGAGGTTCAAGCAACATAATGTTTTTCGATATAATTGATACCGATAGTAATATCGAAATCATGCTTCTCAATACAAGTTGTACCAATTGTGGAAGAAATAAATTTAAAGCAAACACCGACACTCATCCCAACTCATATAAACGCAAGGCAACCCCTACAATTTAAAGAAAGGAACTCTCTGTCAGTGCATGCCAATGAAGTGTCTAAGTCGGTCAGAGATAAAGGAAGAATTTAAATTCTTTTCGATTCTTTCATGGGTCAAGCCACTTGATGGTGGGAAACACATGCACCTCAACTACAGACATGGAACATTGCCACTTTATACTTTGTCAAAATATTTGGGGGAAATGTTTTATCGAAAACTCTTGACATATCGACTTCCAAACCTGGGTTCGACCTAGTAGCTCACATCCAACAATGTGATAAGGAATGGAAAAAATCAGTATACCGATATGAACGAGTATGGCCACACATGTTTCCGAGCACATTATCCAACATAACACATAAATATTATAATATTGAAGAAGCATCTAGACATACATTTGAATGGAGTTTAATTAAAAGTAAATTCATTAAATACTTTGAGTTTATATTAGAGGAGGAACTTCTGCAAGAAACTACAAAAGAAATCAATTTTTTTTTAGGAAAATCGAGTCCTAAGAGGAAAAAGGGAAAAATCAAACCAAAAGAAAAGATAAGTAAGATTAAGGGAAAAAAAGTAACTAATAAGTCAGTGACCATAATTAGATACATAGAAGTCACTCTAAAAGTACAAGTTATATACAATCAATGCAAAACATCAAAGAATTCAACCGTGCAAAAATGAGAAGAGAACAAATCCTCTGGTCAGAAAACAGAGATGAATTGCAGAAAGAAAGAGAAAACTCAGTACCTAATCAAGATCTACATCATTATCTAAACAAGCGAACTAGTTTATCCAGTGAAACATCAATGCATCATCCAGTAGAGGGGAAAACTTATAAGTAGGATTCTTAAAGGCCAAACCACTAGGACAAATATCAATCAAGAAAACTTAGAATCGATAAGCCAAGTAACCAAGAAATCTCCAAGAAATAGAAACATTTATTTAAACAACCAAGTATTAGTTGAATAAAAAACAAAGAATAAATAAACATAGTCGGATATCACGAGCGGAATACTTCGACCAATTGGAAGAATTGACTCAACCATGAGAATCAACTCAGAAATGATCAAATCAAGCACATAACCCAAGAAAGTGAATTAGACTCGACCAAAATGAAATAAGGAGTTAATGGCATTAATACCCCATGGGACAACCCCATCCATTCAAACTTTGTATTCACAACAGTCACCTAACATGAACAAGAAATTAAACTCGATATCATGACCAAGATGTGTTAATTAATTATGTCTTTGGATGAATTAAAGACCCTGCTCCAACTTCTACCTATAAATTTGGATGAGGCCTACGATTCTACCTCATTGTTATTCACACCAGAGCATTTTTGCAAGTAGATCTCTAAACCCAAAGTCACACAATTGTCTCAAGAACTATTGCATACCATCCTGGATCAACAAAAAATATCAGGGATTCCTAGAATGAGGGGACAAGTAGAAAAATATGATAAACCAGGCACACCTAAGCTCAAAGTATGACTTCATAATATACGCACAAAAATAATGGAAGAAATTGATTGGTCGCGACACTGGAACTTTATCGCCCAGGGAAAGGAATATGGAGGATGGAAAGAGGAAACTAATTTCCTTGAACATGCAGGAATTTTCCACATCCTGGTTCCACCACAAGTTGCTAAATTCAATGGTTGGAAAGAAGAGGCCGCCAAATTTCTCATCATTCAAAACCATAATGGATATAGATGGTTAAAATTCCCAATAAAAATCACTGGAGGATAAATCCATAGGATAACAATAATACCACACGAGGGTGTACCTATACCCAAAACCTCAAATTCCAACAATTGGATTCAAGCCCTCATAGGTGAGACAACGACTAAGAATTCTAAAGGGACACTCATCAACAAAGTCACCAACCCTCATTCTAAATGGACCTGTATAATAGTTTAAATATATTTCACTGTTATGGGTCATGCCTCAGATGTTAAACTCACTATGTTGGAACCGATTGGACAAATATTGGAGTTAGGAGCTCAATTCATCTGGGAAGAGCACCTTGCCAACCTGATACAAAGTAATTGAAAAGAATGCCAAGAAAATAGAAAGGCCATTAGATTCTCATCCTTTCTAATTTGGATATCCATGATCCAAGTAGGGCCCTTCGGGGAACATGCATTTACATCAAAATAGACCACAACCATGAACAATTATGTTTCCTTTGCACCGAGAGTTATTGGGTCATCAGAATCTCTTCCCACCAAAATAATATTCAAGTGTTGGGTAGATCATGTAAATAATGTATCCCATTAATGGTGGGTAGAAAAAAAGGTTTGTCTATCCCTACCACCAAGTGCTTACATACAACTAAGCCTTGACCATACTAAACTTTGGTGTGGTGGTAGTGGAGGTCTGGATCCTAAGGAGCTGGAATATCAGCCAACAAAGCTCCAAATATTCCAGGATCTCGACAGAGAAATGGGGTTTCATACACATATTCCCCCAGATGTAATAAGATATAATTCCTCCATCCTCACACCATTAAATGGTGGGGAACATGAGGAAGAAAGGTAAGCAACCCTATACACTATTCCATTAGTCCAAAATCTCGACAATGCAACCAACTCTCTAGAAAAATAGACTCTGAACAAGAAAAAACAACATGAGAAAGTACCAAGATGAAAGAAATTCATTGAATCTGCCACAGTACCAGAGGACATCAACATTATTTGGAAGTAGACATTCAAAACAGATACAACTCTCGACTTTAGTGATCCCTTAATGAAGGAAAAGTTAGTCTTGTTCATAAATAGAATAGCCGAAAGAATGTGACAACAAGAAAATGAACAAGAAGTGACTTGAAATATTTGAATTCAAGTATTGGTCCCCAATTCAAAGAAATGATGGAATTCATGATGCAAAAAAGTCCGAAAAACAAAAGAAAAATGATGGAAGTCATGAATCAAGAAAAACAAAAGCATCTCTTGAAAAACAGGTAGAAACAAGAATACAAAAAAAGTAGAGGATGCCAGAGCAACAAGAACATAGTATAGGTCATTCAATGTTATTTTCCCCACGTTGATAAAAAATATATTTGAATCAAACCAAGAAAGAAACCTTTACCAAAGAAGCAACACACAATCTAATTAACAAGAGACTCACCTCCACCAAAGGTTACACCAATCATTGAATAAAAATGGAAGCACATTTAAAGATAACAAAACAAAAAAGGAAGTCAAGGAAAGGTTGTCGTCGGGTATCATTAGAAGAGACACTCTATGAACCCAATCCTAATAACAGTCACCAAGGAAGTGCAACTCAGACAAGGTCATATGATCACGACTACACCGTACAACTAGGTGATGGAAAAAGCGATGTCATAATTGAAGAGGTTATAACCTTCCTATCTCAAAAAAAAGTGGACCAACATAAACAAAATCAATTAGTCACCTCTGAATCACACCTCATAGTATGGATACTAGAGCAGATARTAGATGCAACAGGTATGAAAATGCAGGGACTAGTTGACAACATAATTGATGATGCACAAACTACCCTTGTAAATACCATAGGCTCAAATTAAACAAGAATACCATCAGGAAACCCTAATAAGAATCAGTCGGACCACCGAGAGAATAATACCAACACAAAAAAAACTAGCCTACAACGCCAAGGAGAAAAGGAGGGTACCCAAAATTATGTTACTGAGAAGAATGTCAAACAAAATCCAACAGAAATTGACACTGATAGATCCACTAGCGTCAGAAAAGATAAGAAGAAAAAACACCTAGAAAAGGGAAATAACAAGTAAAAAGATAAGAATAGGAAGGGAAATACACCAAAAAAATCACTCTTATAATAATCATCCTGGTTGATGCAACAAAACCTACTATAAAAACAACATTCGACTTGATGGCCGCATCATACGAGCATATATTAGAATTGTATGAGGAAGTGTCTAAGGAAGAAATAACTAGATGGAATAAATCCACAAAATATTATACCCAAATCATGGATAGAAAAATAAAATAAAAACAAGTATTAAAATATGCCACCCTAAGAGCAAACAAAAAATTGGGCATCGAACAACAAACGAAAGGAGTCGATCCATTAATCACAATAAAACACTTTGTTGACGTAATCATCAACACTAGGGCCAACAGTCAATAAGAGATTCAATAACTAAGGTAGGATAGTAAGGATCTAAAGAAACAAAGAAACAAGAAACTAAGAATCAATTAAGAAGGACTAGTTCACCAGACAACTGTAATATTTGCGCGAGGAATTTGAGAAATTCAAAGAAGCCCAACAAAAAATGTATCAAGAAAATACACAAGATACAATGCTGCATACAGTAATGAACACATGGTCAACATATTTCACATCGACCTACAACAAACTAAGAGATCATATAATATTAGTCGAATACTTAAGAAAAACAAGGGATTTGACCACTGATTCTACCAGTAAAGCAACTATAACAAACCACATTACAAAATAAAAAGCAGTTGAGATAGAATTGGTGAAACAAGAAAAGGAATGGTTAAGATATTCATCCAAAGAAGAAGTAGTCTCATATCAAGCCATGAAACACCTAGACTGGGTTAATAAGAAAACAAAGGAAGTTGAAGAAAAATTCAACCCAGACTCAATTTTTGTACAAGAAGCCCCATTAGCTGATAAGTTGGATTTCTTGGGAAAATTGAAGTCGATTGGAATAGAAGCACAACATATTATTGAATAATTCCATATGTTTTCCCACCACCTATTACTCAAAACACCCACTATCTATCAAATAACATTCGAAGGAGTGTCACAGCGAGAACAATCAAGGGTCACATCGACTTACAGAAGGGACTTCCAATTCTTAAACCCTACAACTTCTGAGATGAATGCTTCAGAAGTCATCCATCAATAAAGGGCCCCAGATTTAATCATAGAAGATTCAGGAGAATCTCATATATAGGTTGAAGCCACTCCTCTACATTCTAATATAAATATGCATGTCTAGGAATCCCCCCAATAAACATGTTCACATACAATACATCCATCAGACAAGGAACAAACAAATAAACTCGGCTTCGACAGGTCCTCGCAACAACATTTTCTTCTTTCTCTCTTCTTCTTCTTTTTCTCATTATCATTTTTTAATAACCTCAATGAGGCCATAATAGAAAATTTTTGTATTTTGTCACACTCCCCTCTTGCTCGGGATGAACAAGGAATTGAGGACGTGGGAGATGTTATAGGGGCTAGTCATCCCCATCGACTAGACCCATTAGTTGACTAGCCAAGTCGACTGCAGTAGTCAGTTATGAAGTCGGTTGAGTAGTCAGTTAGAGTCGAACGACAATAAAGTTAAGGAATGTAACCGACTTCTAACTGTATATCACACACATATATACACTATCATGTAATGGAAAGACAAACGAGGTTGTTTTGGACTGATATATAATAAAATCTATTGATGGTTCTCCCCCATTTGTGTATGTTCTTCTATATGTCTTTGTTCTCTTGTATATAACGTTTTAGTGTGTAATGCTCTGTGTAAGGATCTTCTGACTACCTTCTTGTACTTTCCCTTAGACTACAACAAGAACATCAAATTTCCTTCAATGTCAAAGAGAGGTTGTATAGAAAAAAATAGAGTTCGCAAGGAAAAGGAATGAGAGGCAAAGGAAGCATGTTGGTAGAGGAAAAAAAAGTGGAAGAAATAAAAATGAGATTGGCATAAGTTCTTAAACCTTTCGAGGAAACTATGAATATCATAAAGTTTGAGGAACCCATAGGGTAAGAGGAGGAATTTTCAAGAGAACATGAATCAAGTGTGGAGTGTAAGGGAACTAGGTGTAAAATTACCCAAATAATTTGGCAAAGGAGGAAGAACACATGTACCTCAATGAGAAAATAGTGTGGATGGGTCAATAGTTGGAAAAAATGTGGATGAAATTTATCATAAGCACGAATATAATCTATTGTCCTAGAGAATGTTGTTGAATCTATAGTGACAACTTGAGGAGGAGTAGGTGCAGTGAAAATATGTCTTAAAAACAAAGTGCGAGATTGGAGGTACATGTTATTTTCTCATTGTTAATGGAGGTAGCATTGATAATTTAGTGTTTACAAATGTCATTCAAAATTTTAATTTGAAATACACCTAGAATTTGAATGCATATAGAGTCTCTTGGTTTTATAAGGGATACCATGTTACTAAATCAAAAAAATTCTTGGCAAATTTCCACTTGGGGAATAATAATGACCACGTTCTATTTGATGGTTTGCTAATGTATGCATGCCACATATTTTTGCAAAGGCCATGGTGAAAATATATTTATAGTGTTTCCCGTGAAGGAGGAAAAAGAGGACAAAAACAACAATAATAGGAGTAGGTTCATGTTTTGTATATCGAAAGCGTTTTTGAAAGAGGAGAAGAGAGAAAATTTTCATTTTTCACTTTTCCCAAATATGTCAAATTGCAGTTGACAAGTAGTGATGTTCTAGTGGAAGCCATTAAGGATCTATTGAAAAAGTTTAAATAAATCATGGCATACTAGTTTCTGAAGAGATTTCAAAATATGAGGAGGATTTTTCATTAGATATATTTGATCTAGGTTTGAGATCACTAAACAAGGTACCCCATAAGTTAACTTCAAGTAAAAGTGAAGATATTAATAGGTAATTCTAAGAGGTTTTTCACTAAGGAATAACCAGGGAATGCTTGCGTCAATATGTAGTGATTGTTATACTAGTACCAAATAAAAGATGAGAGTGTGGACATGCATCAATCAAGGGCCATAAACAAGATAAACATAAAGTACTAGTTACTATTTATTGACAATGGATGACTTAATCCACTTCTTGAGTGGAGAAAATTACTTCATCGATATTGATCTTAAAAGTAAATATCATCAAATTCATATTTGAGAAGGTGATGCATGGAATATGACCTTCAAGGAGAAAGGAGGATTGTATGGATTTTTGGTCATGCCGCTAGAATTTATGGATGCACCCAACATGTTCATGGATTTGATGAATGAAGTGTTGAAAACATTCTTTGGTAAATTTTTAGTTGTGTATTTTGATGATATACTAATTTTCAACATGATGAAAGAGGAGCACATTATGTATTTGAAGAAAGCCTTGGAGTGACTGAATCAATATAGACTGTTAATAAATCAATGAAAGAATTATTTCATGAAGGAACAACTTTTTTACTTTACTACAATTGTGATCAATATCCAACATTTAGATCGACATCGAGATTTTTGTTGAATTCTTCATAGAATTTGTTGTTTTTAATAGCCTCTAATAAGTGTGGATAATTTTTTTCTTGTAATTAAATCTCCAAACAATGGATAATGTTAAGGATTTTAACTTAAATATAAATTTTTAGTTTATTGTTGATCAATGTTTGTAACATATCTTGTTTAAAATTTCCATTGTTGTTCCATAAACAATGCATATAGCATCACTATCGTCACATTTTCATTGCGACTTTTCCCACTTTTTCATAGGGACATAATCACCTGATACAAAAGGTAAACCATATTAGGGAATAATCACTTGTTACCAGTGGACTCATATTTCTCCTCATAAACTATAATCATCTTAGATTTTAATTTTGAGGTAAAATTTATACTTCTCAGGTAAAATCTATTTAGGTTATTGTATTAATTTGTGGGTTATATATTTTCTTAGATAACCATGTAAAATAGAGGCAATAACAATGTATCAAACACTAATCTTGATGGTTTACATACAAGACTTAGGGAACGCACTATTCATTTTAATTCTAATATTTTTCATCAAGTCCCTAGTAACTACCCAAGTTGACCCATTAACTACTTGCAAGAATAAATGTTATTATTTATGCAAAAATTGGAACAACTCAAAGGAAATAAAAATTATAATACCAAATGATAAGCATTTTTGTTAGAGAAATTTCTATTTTCGACACATTAGTTCAGTGGGAGTTAACTGACTAGTTCTATTTTAGACTTTCTAATCTTAGACCGTCACTATTATGCATGCATTCCTATTATAGGATGCCATTTCCTATATGACTGAATATCACTCACTCATTGAACAGATAATAATATGCATTGATTCTCATTATTCATATTGTATCTCTCTTCTTTTTATTGATAAGATTTGTTTGTGTATTCTTAGTTAGGTCTCATGTGCAGGTTTCCATGAAACAATGACATGGTATCAGAGCTGAGCTGCTTGGAGCAACCCAGACAAGCCAGAGAAGATAGAAAGAGGATTTAATTAGTGAGTAAACCTAGTTTCCTCCATCGTCATAGCCTATCCCTATCGAAAGGTGTGACAATTGGAATCATCGCAGCCTATCCCTATCGAAAGGTGCGACGGTCGCATTCACACTTCACAATCGTCACACTTTATCCTTCTATAGGGTGTGACGATTCAACATAATTGCATTGTATCCTTCTTTAGGGTGCGACGATTCAGTGTTCCCTCTAGAAAATTGGTTTTCTGTAGTAAAATAGCCATATCACGAAATCCACGATCTAGGTCGGGCTGAAATTTTGACCATAGACGTATGACATATGGATTCTCATGTGCACCAAAAATATCCAAAACCCACATCATATTTTAGGAGATATAGTTGTTTTATCATATATATAGATGCCATAGAATTGTTTGTCATATCTCAGAATCCACGATCTGGGTTTTCAAGATATTTTTAGAATCAATAGCAAGGATGGAGATGATGGAACTTATTCAATCAAGTTTGGTGATAATAATCACACCATACAACTATTTTGAATGGAATCTAAAGGCTGCATTCCAAATAAAAAAGAAAGGACTGTATAATTTGACAATGGTGACAGAAACAGAACCTACATCAGGGCTTGAGAAGACCAGATGGGAGAACCGTAAGGATGAGGCCACATGAATACTTCTTGATTTAATATTCATTGATTTATGGTTTCATTTTTCCACATGCAAGACTCCAAACGAGATCTATGCCACCTTGGAAGGACTCTTTGGAAAGAAGGATGAGATGCGAGGTCATATGCTTGACGTAGAGTTGAATACCTTATACCCTAAAAGTTTTGATAATATACAAGATTCCTTTACTAAATTTAAATATTTGATATTGAGCTTGGGTGAATGTGGTATTGACAAGTATACACAAGAGAAACAAATTATTCTAACAATATTGGCCAAGATAGGACCAAAATACATTGTATATGTCTCCAATTTCCATTCTGGCAGATGTCTTTTGGGAGAAAATTGGAAAATGCCTATGATGGCTCAGTTCATTGAGTCTCTCACACAAGAGAAGAAAAAACTCATACAGATGGGCCTTATGAAATATCCCAAAGCACATGCACTCACCATGCATGATGGAAAAGGGTCATCCAATCAGAAATTGAAGTAGAAATGAAAGGAGCTATTACATCCAGAGTCAAAGAAGGAGGGATATTCCAAACCCTTCAAGGATTCTTCAGGTTCCAAATATTATTCAAATTCCAAAGGGAAGAAGAAGAAGAAGGGAAATCAGTGCACATATTGCAATAAACCGAATCATGAAGAATCCACATCCATGAAGAAGAAGATCAACCTTATGACACTGGTACTTTAGAAGAATAAACTTGGAGACTTCACTCCTGAAGGAGACAAGAAGAAGAAAGAAGAAGACCATGCACATAAGAAAGGTAATCATCTTGATTTGGTAGTAATTAATTCTTCATATGATTCATTTATTATATATTCTGGTGCATCACATCATATGGCAACTAAAGAGGAAATTTTTACTTCTTTGAGTTCATGCTATGGACCTCTTATTCTCATAGGGGATGATAGTCCAATAGCAGTTGCAGGAGAGGGATGAGTGGAACTCCTTAATGGATGTTTTGAGAATGTTTTATATCTTCCAAATATTTCTATAAATCTACTCTCAGTTTATCATATCACTCAAATAGGTAAAAGGGTGGAATTTACATAAGATTCAGTTATAATACTTGACATGCGTGACAGTTCCATTATTGCAGCTGGTGAGGTAGATCACAAATCACAGTTGTATAAGTTCACCAAGTTTACTGACTATGACTCCTCTTTGCTACTTACACATGATAATGATATTAGTAGAGTATGGCATGAGAGATTTGGCCATCTAAACTTTAGGTACATGCATGGACTTTCCAAGCAAGGAATGCTCAAAGGCTTGCTAGACATTCACTTTTCTGAAGGGGTTTGCGAAGGATGCATTCTTGAAAGGCATACTGAAGAGAAGTTTGAAAAGGGGAAGGCAAGGAGACCCTCCTCTTCCTTGGAGCTTGTTCATAGTGACATCATGGGTCCATTTCCACATCCGTCCATCAACAAAGAAATGTATGTTCTTACATTTATTGATGATTACTCACGTTATACTTGGGTTTATTTTCTTAGACAAAAGTATGAAGTTTTTGAGCATCTCAAAGACTTCAAAGATCTAGTAGAGACACAAAATGGGAAGAAAACCAAGATCCTTTTTACAGACAATGGGGGGGAGTATATCAACAAATATGTTCATAATATTTTTCATGAAGCTGGTATCTAGTTGCAACACACAATTCCATACACTCCACAACAGAATGGAATTGATGAAAGGAAGAACACATATCTCAAGGAGATGACCAGTTGCATGTTGCATGAAAAATAACTTCCTTCTAATATTTGGGCTGAGGCACTTAACTATGTTGCTTACCTACATAACAAAGCACCTCATAGATCTGTTGAGGATATGACACCTTTTGAGGCTTAGACAGGTGACAAACCAGATGTCACACACTTTCACATCTTTGGATCTAGAGCATGGGACCATATTCCTTTTGAAAATAGGAAAGCCTTAGATCCACATAGCACACCTTGCATCTTTGTGGGATATCCAGATGATGTGAAGGGGCACAAATTGATTGATCCCTCTACAGACCAACTCATCATTGAGTGCAATGTTCAGTTTGAGGAGAGTCCTTTGCATGCACCTCTAGTGAAACATGCATAGACTCTTGTCCTTACATCAGTTCCAGACATCAAATATGATGATTCCACACACTCATATGCTACATATCTAGACACAGATTCAAAGGATTTTGTACATGCAAATGAGAAGGTAGTACAACCAAATGAGGAGCCAATGTCGAAGCTTCAACAAATGTTGCTATCGAAAAAATATGTAAGAGCAGACACAAACTAATCTCCCTAAATTCAACAAGAAGCTAGAACAAAACAGGGTAGAATACAAATTTCTCCTTAGATTTCATTGTCTTATAAACTAGTTCAAAGAGGGACAAATGACATACCTTTTGAATGATGTTTGATATTCTCTAGTGTCATCCTTTTCGCTCCATATTTGGATTCATTGGATGGTGAAATTGTTTAAGAAGCACAAAACAACAAAGAGAGAGAACAACGATATATATATTCCAATGAATTCTATGTATAATATCAAGGAGTTATACAATAAAAGTAAAGACACCTTTATAGGGAAGAAATGTATTGTTGCATTATATTAAATGAAAGTGGAGAATACAACCCATGCCTTGATGTTGTAAGGTCCCTTCCAATGGATCTTTGATTCAACACACACACCTTTGCTCCAATTTCTCTTGCTGTAATCTCCTCATCACTGTAGCTAAATGTTTTAAGTGTTCTGCTTCTGTCTTGCTAAAAATTAATATATCGTCAAGATATACAATGACGAATTTCCCAATGAAATCATTCAGGACTTCATTCATCAGTCTCATGAAAGTACTAGGTGCATTCGTTAAGCCAAATGGCATTACAAGCCATTCATACAACCCCTCATTTGTCTTGAATGTTGTCTTCCATTCATCACCTTCTCTCATCCGAATTTGATGATATCCTCTTTTCAAATCAATCTTTGAAAAAAACTTGGCTCCACTCAAGCAATCCATCAAGTCGTCCATCCTTAACAATGGAAACATGTATATGATGGTAATCTTATTGATTTCCCTTGAGTCTGTACACATCCTCTAGCCTCCGTCTTTCTTTGGGCTGAGCATTGTTGGAACAACGCATGGACTCAAGCTCTCTCTAACCAATCCTTTGTCCATTAAATCCTGGACCTGCCTCTTGACTTCTTCATTCTCCTGCGGCGTCAACCTGTACGCTGCTTTGTTTGGTAAATTGGCTCCAGGTATAAGATCAATGTGATGGCTTATACTCCTGATCAGTGGCAATGAACAAGGTAGTTCATCCACTACTATATTAGTGAACTCTCCCAGCAATTCCTGGATTTCTTCTGGTAGATCATCTATTCTTGTACTGGTCAAAACAATTTTGGGCTTCCTGACCACAATAAATTGTGTATCTTCCTTCTTCTTAACCTCTTTAAGAAGTTCCTTCCCACTCATGAGAAGTATAGTGTTGCTCACCTCTGGCTTCACTTCTTTATCCTTAATCGGCAACAACATGTGTGTCCTCCCATTCTTCTCCAGGGTGTATGTGTTCTTTCTCCCATCATGAATCACATTCCTATCATATTGCCATGGTCTACCCAACAATAGATGACAAACATCCATGGGAATGACATCACATAATATTTCATCCTTATATCCTCCTATTTTAAATTCGACTAAACATTGTTTAGTGATATTTACCTGATGTCCTTTTTGTAGCCACAAAACTCTATATGGGCTTCGATGTACGATAGTCTCCAGCTCCAACTTTTCTACCATCTTTGTAGAAACAATATTGTATGTGCTACCGCTGTCCACTATGACTTTGCATACCCTATATTTGGTTTTGCAAGCAGTCCAAAATAGATTGTTTGTTTGGGCTGGGTTCTCTGCCTCCTTCTCTGGTGTTAAGAGAAGTTTCCTCATCATCAAGGATCTTCATCCCTCGGCATCTTCTACTCAACATTCCATCCTTGTGCTTCGGAAATGTGAGTTTCACCACCTTCTTTCTTCCTAGCTGGACATTCATAGGATTTATGTCCGATTTTTCCACAGACAAAGCATTTCACTTCACCACCTCTGCCTCTTCCTCTTCCTCTGGCTCGAGGAAAAGTTTTTCTATCAACATACTGCCCTCTATGTGAAATTTCACCTCTCTCATGTTGATTTTGAGGTTTCTTCCCTTCTTATTTAGGTTTTTGAGTCCTATCTTGGACAATTGTTTTTCCTCTGGCTTGAATTCTACCTCTGCCTCTTTGACCTTGATTTCGTCTCATCTTCTCTTCAGCTTTCAGAGCCACCTAATAAGTATCTTCCACATTTCAAAGGGTCATCATGCTCATCTTGTCTTGAATGTCATATCACAGACCATTCATGTACCTGGAAACTTTTTCATCATCGCTTTCCCGATGACCTACTCTGATGTTCATCTTGTAGAATTCTTTAGTGTATTCTTTCACTGACATCAGCTTCTGTCTCAAATTCTGCATCCTCCGAAACAGAGTGATTGGATAATCCTTGGGTATGAATTTGGCTTTCATCTTTGCAACCATTCTATCCCAGCTCTTGATTTTTTTCTTGCCTTTGCAGCGTCTGTCAGCCTGCAGTTCATCCCACCATAGTGTTTCATGCCCTTTAAGTCTAGTAACAACATGTTTGACCTTCTTGTCTTCCTTGACATCCTCATAGTTGAAGTATTTATCTAGAGTTATAATCCAGTCTAGAAGCTATTTAACATCCAGGTTTCCCTCATACACTGGAATGTCCATTTTTTCTCTGGCTCCTATTCTTGCAATAGCCCTGAATAGGCATTCATCCGCAGCATCTTCGACTGCAACTTATTCATTTCCAGATTCATTTTCACTTTCAACCTCGCTGATATCCCTAGCGTTGAATGTGTGCCTCTAAGTTGTCTCCATGGCATCAAGCCTGGCACGTAGTTCGCGCATTTCCCTTTCCATTGTTGGATCAGGCATGGGCATTGGCTTGTCTCTTCTTCTTGGTGGCATGGCTGTAAAATGTTCTTCTTCCCTCTTCTCTATAGAAAGAAAAGACTTGTTCTGAGCTCTGATACCACAAATGATGTGTATCAGAGTGTTTTTTGTTCGTTTATCTCCCTCTGCCTGAAATCTACAGACAAGATCAAGCTCTGATACCAAACTGGCACAGACCCCCAACCCTCGGGTCAAGATCCGCATAGGATCATTCTAAATCTGCCCCTGAGTCTGATTGACTCTTCGATTTCCCCCATAGGGAATACCTCATACACACGACGGTGTATCCACAGGTCCTTGTGAGTTATGTCTGCATGAGCAAGCACCAGGCACTAACTCTTCTCACTTGACTAACAAATCTAGTCGTGCCCTTTTTGCCGAAATGGGGTTCCGGATTTTTCGTGATTTCATGAATACTGTTGTCGAGTTTCTGGCTCTTCAACCCTCTGAAACCTGAAATGCCAAAATGCTGAAATCCTTGGCCACTTCCTCCTCCAAATCTGTGTCGCGTTTCGCGACCTCGGGAATTTTGATGCTAAGGACCTCGATTCCTTGTCTTTGAATATACCGAAATGTCGAGTCCCGATACATTCATGAGGTTGGCTTCCCAACAAGTATGACCAGGACTTTTTGTTGATTCAGAGTTTCGTGATTTCGCGACTTCGCGAATCCGGATGCAAGTCTCTCGGCTCTCCCACCTCCGAAACCCCAAAAAGTCAACAAGGTTTTGACTTCGCTTGTCCACTAGTACACGCCACCTGTCCACCCAAGTTTTTCCTCTTTCAGGACTTGAACAAACCTCCGATAGGTGTTTGTCTCCCACTTCAAATCCCCAAATTCCGAAGCGCCGGAAATTTCACTGACTGTCTTCACACGCGATAAATCCCTTTCGCATTTCGGGAATGTGAGTGACCAAAGGTTTTGGTCTGCACTCCAGACTTACAAACCCCAAAATGCAGAAATGATCTTGACCCTCCAACTGACCACGATCTACAGTCCACGTCGAATCCTGCCTCCAGAATGGTGGATTTGTCCAACTCCTAACCACCCTACAACTTCACTGTATCCTACGGTCCTCACAACTTCACGAGTTCTCCACAGAGAATTCTGACCACTCGATCCCTTCCTCAAGAATCTTTGTCTATTTGACTTGGAGTTCTCCTATCTTGACTTGACTTCTGCGAGGAAACTTCGACCCTGTCTCCTTTTGAACAGTCCAAAGGTACTAACGCTCCTGAGCTTTCTCTTGCAAACTCAAGTCTATAAAAGGACTCCTGCACGCACTCCTTGCAGCAATCTTTCAAATACTGTTGGGTATTTGATCTGTCGACTCTATGCACTCTCTGCAACAACAGTCCTTCAATATTCACCTTAGTTGATAAGTTTAAGGCCTCGACTAGCTTGAGCACACCTTGCATGGCTTCTGTGCTTCGCCTGCACTTCTGTTGGAATGAGAACAACAGTATCCCTCCTGAGCTTTCTGAGATAAAACTCAGAACCCTTGTCAACGCACACCTTGCAGACGTTTTCACTGCACTCCTTGCATGAACTTCTCTCTAGATGAGAAACAATTGAAACTCATTCTCTTTCTCTCTTAGACTTCAAACATTCAACTTGAAATCATACATTCAACATAGAATAACAATAAGGACATAACAGAGAGAATAAAATAATTGTAAGCATACCATTCAACAAATGTAAACAGTAAACATCATAACACCATGAAAATTGAGTCAAAGCTTCGTATATTAACTCAAATACTCCTGTACATGGGTTCTTCTCTACAACTCTCTGCTACAGTTCTCTTCTTCTATCCTGTTCTAATGTGTTAATAATCTAATGATACAAAGGAAAGGGTGTCTATATCCGTTTTCCCTCCTACTCTTCTAAACTATCTAATCTATTAATTCAAACCTACCTACTTTCATTAACTGGGCTTAAATGCCTCTTACATTGACAGATGAGAGAAAATCGCTCACGATCTGTTTACAACAACTAGATATAAATGCAAGTACACTTCTAGCTACTACATTAATATCCGCTTCTTAATCTTTCAAAAACATTTCAAAATGTTCAAAGCGTGTGTTGCGCTTTTCCTAGCTGTCTTCTGCCTTCATGCTCGCTTGGTTGGTTTCTTATGATGCTCTTGCATCAAATACCCAAAGTAGTTAGTAGGGAGATCA
>SNQJ01S0045322.1:184082-195378 GCA_010110895.2 Picea sitchensis | reverse complement strand
AGGGAGGCACCGAGTTGCTAGAGGTTTTGGGCACGGGGGCCAGGATATCCGTAGATATCCTGGAGCTAGGTCGTTTTCCTAGTTGGCAGGGTGGACATTAGTTTTGGGTAGTTATTTTCTGTGTCTGTGGAAGGACTGGACTGTGTAGCAGAGAGCAAGGCAGCAGACAACATAAATTGGCATCAGAACCAGGTACTTTGTCAAGTTATGTATTTATTTCTTTCTGTCATGAAATCAGTATTTATTGATAAATCTAAGCTACTGAAGTTTGTGTTATGAAAATCAATATTATGCTTGAAAGTTATTATTTCAGTTTATTTCATAAAATGTTTATGAGACTTAATGATGTTTAGAAATATATTTGGCTGTTACACTTTTGGTTTATGTAATGCTCCAACTACTTTTCAAAGAGCAGTTTTTGGCTATTTTTGTTGATTTAATACATAAATGTGTAGTGGTATACATGGATGATTTCCTTGTGTATGGTAATTCTTTTGATGATTCCTTGATGAATTTGGAAAAAGTCCTAATAAGATGCATAGAAACAAATTTTTCTCTCAGCAATGAAAAATGTTTCATGATGTTAATTGAAGGAATAGTATTGGGCCATGATATTTCATCATCAGGAATTACAGTGGATCCTGCAAAAATACAAATCATTGTGAACCTATCAGAACCAATCAGTCAAAAGTATGTGAGAAGTTTTTTTGGATATGCAGGCTATTACCGAAGATTCATTGAAAATTTTAGTAAAATAGATTTGTCATTATTCAAATTACTTTCAAAAGATGTACATTTTCATTGGGATACTAATTTTGAAATTGCCTTTCAGAAACTCAAGGAATAGGTATCAACAACACCTATCTTAAGAGGGACTAATTGGGCTTTTCCATTTCATATCTCTACATATGCATCAGATACTGCAATACGAGCATCATTGGGTCAAAAAGAAAATCTTATGACTTATGTTATTTACTTCGTTAACAAGAATTTAACCCCTGCAGAATTGAATTACATAGACAATGAGAAGGAAATGTTGGCAGTAGTACATGTTGTGAATACATTTCATCACTACATCATTGGTTATGAAGTCTCTATCCATACATATCATTCTTCCATAATATATCTCATGAAAAAAGCTATTACTAATGGCAGGATAACCAGATGGTTGTTATTGATGCACGAATTCAACATCATTGTCTTAAATAGACTTGGAAAGGAAAATCAAGTGGCTAATTTCCTATCTCGATTAAACAATTATGGTGAGATTGTTCCTGTCTCAGATAATTTTCCTGATGAGCACCTATTTTCCATTTCAGTTATAACTTTCTGGTATGCTAATATAGCTAACTATTTATCATCAAGAATGTTACCTACTTATTTTACATCCAAAGAAAAGAAAAGGATAATTAAACAAAGTGCTAGATACACATGGATTGATGGATACCTCTTTTATACAGGATATGATCTAATAATTAGAAGATGTGTAAGACAACATGAGATTTTAGAAATATTAAAATCTTGTCATGATGAACCTTGTGGTGGTCATTTTGCAGATAAGAGAACAACATACAAAATACTCAATTTGGGGTATTATTGGCCATCCATCTTTAAAGATTCCAAGAAGTATGTTAGAAGCTATGACAACTGCCAAAGGATGGGAAAGCCACTTCCAACTGATAAGATGCCACTCAAGCCACAAGTTCACATTGAGCCATTTGAAAAATGGGCTCTTGATTTCATAGGTCCAATAAATCCACCATCAAAAGGGAAGAAGTACATCTTGGTATGTATTGATTATGTTACAAAGTGGGTGGAAGCTAAAGCATTAGTGAGAGCTATAGAACAATCAGTGGTCAACTTTCTCTTTGAAGAAATATTTGTCACATTTGGAGTACCCTGAAAGATTCTAACAGATCAAGGAGCATAATTTACTTCTAAATTGGTGCAATACATAGAACACAAGTGCAAGATCAAGCATCATAAGTCCACACCCTATCACCCACAAGTCAATGGCCAGGTAGAATCGACTAATAAAACATTGGAATCCATCATGACCAAGACAGTCCAAATGCATAGAAAAGACTGGTCAAATAAGCTAAATGAAGCATTATGGGCATATAGTATCACCTGAAAGAAAAGTGTTGGGTTCACTCCTTATCAACTAGTCTATGGTAAGCAATTTTTGTTACCTCTAGAGTTTCAAATACATACTTTTAAACTAGCAGATGATTTAGGAATAGATCTTACTGAAGCACAAAAAGAAAGGATCATGCAATTGAATCAGTTAGATGAGATGATACAGGCAGCAATAGAACACAACATTTTGATACAACAACAAAGGGCACATTGGCATGACAATTTCATCAAGAAGAAACAGTTCAAAGTGGGACACTGGGATTTGTTATTTGACTCAAAATTCAAAAATTTCAAAGCTAAGTTTACAACTCATTGGCTTGGTCCATATGAGGTTGCAGAGGTATATGAAAATGGCTTATTCAAACTACAAACAATAGATTATGAGGAAAACTCATTCATAGTCAATGGACATAGGCTAAAGCTCTACAATAAGCTTGTCAACAAAGAAGATTTTCTATAGCAGATATCTCAACAGAATGAGATGGAAGTGCTCGACAAACACAATCATGTGTCTCCCTCACATTCCTCATAAAAACAAAATGAAAAAATATATAAATAATAATAATAATAATAAGAATAAGAATAAGAATAAGAATATATATATATATATATATATAAGAATCATAAAAAAAAGGGAGTTTAGTTGTGAAAACCCAGGCAACTGACACATTATAAACTCGAATTTTTATTGGAAAACGAAGTCAATTTGGCCGATCAAAATTCTCCAAAAAAACATTTTTTTCACCTTCTAGTTTCATTTACAACATGATTTTTTCTTGATTACATTTGTACATATCCGTTTTTGAAAGTTTTTGTGTAAAAGACTTGAGGAAAAGTCAATAAATAAGGCTGAGGGGGATAAGGTATAAATTTATGAGTTTTTGTAGACCTTCCAAGCCTTCTGCAAATGTCAAAATTCATTTCAAAAAGCATATATTCCAGTAGAGGGACCTGAAGAAGTGTATCCAACAAGGAACCTGAGAAAAACACAATGCATATCAAATTCATCATAGCAGAGGGACCTGAGGAAGATACTAAGAAAAGTAATCTAAGAAGAACTTCATCAATTTTGTCATAAGTGAGGAATTGCAACAATATTCCAGCCAGCTTCAACAAAGCAACATCACCAACACAATGAACAACAAACAAGTTAGTATAATTTTTTCTTTTTAATGATTTAAAAATTTGGAAAATTCTTCATAAGATAGAAATGATAAATACCTATATTTCCCTTCCCCTACACTATCTCTTCATCACTTCATCTCATATACCCTCAAAGCATAACAAAATTTGTACTCAAAGAAACCAATTTGTTCGCCAAGGGAGCTATAAGGAAAGATCAGGTTTTCAAATTCAACAACAAGAGCATGGTCAGTAAAGAGGTTATTTTTCTAAAAAAATTATGGTTTTCAACCTAAAGTTTTTTACAAACATTATTTTCAAAACAAGTTTTTAAATTGTTTATGAAAACACACTATTTTGGATAAAAAAGTAGAGATGCCAAATATACAATTTCTCTGTTTTTGAACAAATATATTTAGAGTTATAAGTTGAATAGTTATTCAAAGGAAAATGAATCAGGGATCTATAAGTCAAAGTGAAGCCATAAGGTGAACACATTTGAAACCATTTCCTGTGATGATTGCAAGAAAAGAAAGTGAAATTTCATAAGTGAAAGAGGTATGATGACACGGTGTCTTCAACAATGAGTGCTCATTTGAGAGATTGTACAAATGCATTTTTTTAAGAATGCTTATTTCCTCCACAACGTTTTCCTTTTTCCTAAAAAGTGTTGTAGCTTCACCTCTTTCCATATGTTGTTGTTTCATTTGGACGCTCCCCAGATTCGAATTGTTGTTGCGTTCCTGCATTATACTTTACCTCCCCACTCCAACACATTCTTTATTCTCATACTAACATATTTTTCTCCACTCCAATGCCATACCAAATCGAGAATCCCTATTTTCTAGTAGAATGTTCCTTCCTATGCCTACCCCATCCTGAATTTATTGATAAGCATCTAAAAAACAAACTGTATGTTGACAATTTCACTGTCAACATACACCATTTTCATCTCTGTGGATAAAATCGTGGCATTGAGGAAATACGTGGGAGGTGAATGCATAAATTATGGAGAAGAGAACAGATCCAAGTAGGAATCATCCAAGGAAAGGTAAGTTTGAATTCAATGTCAAGAATTTGTTAAGTTAAGTGTCGATTTCAACTTCCTGAGGAACATTTTGAGAACATAAACAATTCATTGGTAATAGAGGTCGATTTTAAATAAGAAAAACACAATTGGGTTTCAAAAAGAAGGCATAGAAGTTTTAAATTGCAGATTGAATTGCTAGGTATTCTCTTTCATCAAAAACTTTATGGATAAAAATAGAGAACAATTTAGGAATTAAAGGAATGATGAGATTTTCTTTATGTTAACAGAAAATTCTTGTTGAAAGAACATTCACAGAGTTAAATTAAAATAGAGTCCGCAAGTTTGAAAATATCAAAACAATTTATTGAAGAATATATAGGGTTGGATTTTTTTGGACATGGATAAACCTCCTTTTTGTATAAGCACTGAAATATTTTTCAGGGTCTTTCTCTTAAAAATTGAAAGAATGGTGTCTAGGTATGAACCCAAGAAGTTTGATCCATCAGAAATTAATAAAGAATGTATAGAAATTCTTGAAACAAATCAGTGAATATCTTTCTTTGAGAAGTTTGATGGATATTGTGAGAAGGTTTATTTATATTTTGCTTATTCATTTAATGGGGAAAGGGCCATTGTTGGTAACATCACCATTAGAATTTTTGAAGATGTAATTGCATAGATCATTGGATTACCTCAAACTGGAGAAAGATTCTTCAAAACTAAACACTTTAAAGACAAATCATGGGAACCTTTTGTATCAAGATTAGGGTTGCAACAATAAATTGGAAAAAAAGAATTCCAAGAAGTTGGTTGATTCATCCTTGGGATGAATTAACCTATCTCATCCAGAAATTTATCACTTGTGAAGGAAGGTTTAGTATTGTCTACCTGTATCACATCAAATTGCTGCAACATTTAAAGAGTGACTGTGAGATTAACATTCCCTACTTTCTACTGCAAATCCTTTCTAAGATGGCTAAGGTTGTTCAAAAAAAAGGGAGGAATGCAAAAAATAGTTTATACCACTATGGCTTCATCAAAATGATCATCACACATGAACTACAAAAACAGAACTTGTCATGGAAGCAGTTTATCATTGGAAATGGTTTTGAAATAGTGGAAGAGAAAATAGAAGAAGAACAGATCTGGATTGTGACAGATGATAAGGAGGAAATGCAACACCCTAAGGCAACAAGCTCAAAACAACCTATTGAGAGGAGAAGAACAAGAAGTATGGTGAAAATGGAGAAAGAATTCCAAGAAAAATATAAGATTTTCACTAGATATGAAAGGAAATCAAGAAAACGCCAACAAGTCCAAAAAGGAAAAATAAAAGAAAGTGATGATGAAACACAACAAGCAGAGTATGCACACATTCAGACTTTGGAGAAACAAAAAGAGGTAGGGAAAGCACAATCATTAGAAGATGGTGATTTTGAAGAAAAAGAGACTTCCACATATGAGCAAATGAGAGAAGAGGTGAAACAATTAATTGAATACATGAAAGATGAAACTCAATCACCACAGAAAGTAGAACAAATAGAATAAATGGTTGGTGGGTCCACATTAGGGCTTGATAAGAAAGACAAGAAAATAAAAAAAATGAAGAAAAAGATCAAAGAAATAGAGGTCGTGGAAAGATATTTGAAAACAGAAAATGAAATGTTGAGGACTCAAAGCCATAAAACTCAGGAGGAAAATGAAAAAATGAAGAAGAAGAATAAGAAGCTTCGAAATCAAAATAATATGATCTCCAAACAAGCATACAGACGGTTTCAACAAAAGAAAGCATACAAGGAAAAATATCAGAGGTTAAAAGTTCTTCATATAGCTCAAGCCAATGTGGATACATTATTTCAGGAAGCAAAGGTGGGAGAAGACTATTGACAAGAGTTCAAGAACATTTTTTATGCATGAGGACATGCAAAGTCTTCCTCTTGGGGGAGATGTTGGGTACCATTTTATGGATATTTTCACTTCAAAAATCACACTTTTTCCTCCAAAACCATCCATTTTGCCTTCATTTTATTCCATATTTTTCATAAAACAACCTATGCAAGGTACATTTATCATTCCTTAGCTTAAAAATTGAATGTTTGAATTTTTAGCATTAAAATTAAAAATTTATCAGAAATTACAAGATTTGACTAAATCCTGTAATTGCTCCAAGGTTCGTGTACTTTCAGGATAGCTGGGAAAAATCAGAGACATGTGTCATGATACTTGATGTACAAGGATGGATAAATACCTATTAGGCTTGACATCTGAGCTTTCCAGTTGCCCAATCAACACTGGTCAAACAAGGCCAGTTCAGCAGAAAATACCTTGTTTTAGCAGAAAATCATGGACAGTTTTAGATTTTCTTGGGATTTGTGCATATTTTATGGATCTGAAGGGGGTATTCGAACTTCCTAGAATATTTTATGGATCTGATCATCATCTTAGGATACTTATTATCATTTTCATTTTCAAACTTATTGTATAAATACTTCAAGACATGGACTAGTATGACATCTGATGTTAATGAAGAAAACTCTGAATTTTTAGTCTTGAGATGAGTTTGGTTTTTTTTTCTTGATGATGTTTATGAGATGATTATGTGAACGTTGCTGGAAGTTCCTTCTTAACTGAGACAACTCTAGGTGTGCAAGTGAATCACTGGAAGGTCCCCTTTGCCAAGCTAGTACACTTCTCCTTTTTCACTCCTTTCAAGAAAATTTTGGTATGAGATTTAGTTCAGTTTATATTTTGTTGTAGGTAATGTTGTTGTGTTTTACTTGATTTTAGAATTAGTTATGTTATTGATGAATGTAGGAAAGAAAAGAATGCATCTCTTGTAAAAGCGTTTAGTCTTTCTGACATTTACAAGCCTCTAAACTAGTTTGAATGCTTACTGATTTGAATTCTTAATATTAGTTGAATGCTTTTACTTTATCTTGTTCATTAATGGTAAGAGTGTTAGAATATAGAATATGGTGTGCTCGTTTTTACCATTGACGATACCCTCGTCACCCAACCATAGGCCAAAGCCACCCTCTGAGAAACTTAACCTTGACTGAGAATTACTCTTGAAGCAAACCCTAGGCTAGATAGCCACACAAAGGGTAGCGCACCTTTCCCCAAGGATAGCGCATCACAAAAAGATGATCAGATAGTCCAAACCCTCGCTAATAGATAGTCCAAGCCAACATTGAAACTAGTTGCTACTCTAGTTTCACCTGCAACCCTCCTCCACATGTGCGCACCAAACTGGGAACTGCAATTCTAAGATGTTGTCAAATGAGAACTGGCGCCTTGTATTTATACTGGTTCTGCCAGATTTGTTGGGGCTGACTTCTCCTTCTGGATATGTGTCTGTTCAATATATTATTATTATTTTTGGTCGACTTCTTCTCTTGGAGGCTAATAACCTAATACAAATTATATTCTTGAGCCGACAAGACTTCTAGGGTTATTAGCCAACTCATTAGGGTTTCTCTTTCTTCCCGGAGTCTTCTATTCTCGTCAGGTTCACACATGGAGGTAAATGCCTCCCACAACTACCATAATATGAACACTCCCTCCTATCTAGGGCGGTATTACAAGTAATGGTCTTGAGCACAAAAACATATTCATTTACCCGGTAGCATTAATATAGTCGTCTAGACTATCTCTTGACTAGATCATGAGCATCATCGTCACCGTCCGCTGCATCATCTATCGAAAACATACTTCATTTGAGTAATTAGAAATGATGCTGGATAAGTCACTCATACCATAGAGTGATACAAGAGCCACTCTTATAATCTAGAGGAATAAATTTTGTGAACCAATTTCCATCTAGAAAAATCTTTGTTCATGATTCGTCTAGATGGTGATTATTTCCAATAAACTACTGATAGTCTTCAAGGCAGTTAGAACAGAAATAGAACACAATTGTGTTTATCCATAGTAGTACATAAATACAAACCAGTGGTTCACTACCACATCAAGTAACACACAAGTACTTGATCAACAACGTATAGTCACGAACAGTGGAGCATATCCACCATAGTAGTCCTCATCTATTGTCATACAGTCTTCATAACAAACATCTGATAGCAACTTGCATAGAAATAATGTTATGATATAAACTGATTTGTCTGGTCCAAACTTTCACTCACATTTGTGAGCTCTGAAAGAATATCTGCCTCAAAATAGTGGAACATATCCACCACAGTAGTCTTCATCTACTGTCATATGATCTTCATAACAAACATCTGATAGAAACTTGCACATAAACAATGTTATGATATAAATTGAATTATCTGGGCCAATCTTTCACTCACGTTTGTGAGATTTGAAAGAATATCTGCCCTCATAAGCAATGAGTTATCTTACCTATTCTTATCAAACAAGGAAGAAGGATTGTTTCTGATTTATGAGCATGGAACATTCCTCACCCTGGGCCATTCTTCCTACACTAATCAAAGTGCATCCTGGATAGAATGTATAAAACCTAAGAAATGTCTGAGTCTGGACCATTCCTCACCCTAGGCCATTTCTCCTACACTAATCAAAGTGCGCCCTGGAGAGAATGTATAACCCTAAGGAATGTCTATCCTGGACCATTCCCCATCCTAGGCCATTCCTCCTACACTAATCAATCTGTGCCCTGGAGAGAATGTATAACCCTAAGGAATGTTTGTCCCTGATTGCTGAGCCTGGACCATTCCCCACCCTGGGCCATTCCTCCTACACTTATCAAAGTGCGCCCTGGAGATAATGTATAACCCTAAGGAATGACTGTCTGAACCATTTCCTTTGTTAACCACAAGAGGAAAAGAATATCCTATATCAATGTCCAAAACAGACCATTCCTCAAGTTAACCATAATGAGAAATCACTGTCCGGCGAGGCGGGCCAGTCTTCTTGAGTAACCCTTAAGAAGAGAGACTGACCTATACCACTCCCCATGTTAACCACAATGGGAAGTCACTCTCTATGATACATCATCAATTATACTACTTTCCATGTTAACCACAATGGAAAGTCACTGTCTGTTAGAAATATCAATCCACTTTCCGAACAGGAAAGCATCTGTCCAAGATGGACTATTTTTCAATTTTAAGGATGAATGTCTTCAATAATTTTTTTAGTGCTCCCTCCTAACTTGGAGAGTCATTTCTTCCCTTTTCAATAAGAAGTTGTTTCCACGAGCTCTAGTTTGAGTACGCAAAATCTTTCATCTTGGATAGAAGATTTACCAAAATGTCTGCTTATCTGCTCATCTCTGGATATATGTATTGGAGAATCATTTTCTCCTTTCTAGACTTCATTATGGATAATGTAATGCTTGATTTCAAATGTAATTTAGTTTGGAACATTGTGAAGGCTTCATGTAGATCTGAACAATAGAGTATATCATAGTTGGATAGCTAGAACATATATATGTGACACTTCTTTTGTCATCATGGGATCTGATCCACTGAGTAGTCATCTTGATGTTTATAGGACATCTTCACCACGCTTCTGTTGTGCATTGGAGATTCTCCACCAATTTATCTTCTTCTATCTGCATACAGGAGTCTCTTTTCTAGTATGACTTAAGGTCTTGATATTTCTCTCCATATTCTCTTTATTCAATTTCTCTGAAAAACATTCTTTGCATTCATCTGATGTGGAACTCCAACTCATGGATGTTGCGGATGATATAATGACTTATGTGGTGATATGTCTGGTGTACTGGAACAAGTAATCATCATAGTATTCTCCCTCCATCTAGGAGAACCTCTATTCCTATATCTCGAAATGATTTCATTCATAAGTCTTCCATACATTGTTCTTCATCATGACTTTCAGTTTCTCTGCTTGATTGCTTTTATTGAGTTCATATCAGGCTGGTAATCTTTTGATTTTTGATATAATGACTGGTTGTTCTGATTTCTCTTTCTTTCTTGGAATTTTCATTTTCTTCTTCATGTTTTTCTTTTGCTTTTGGGTCCATGGAGTTTCTTATAGATTCCATGCCCTATAGATTCCACTTCTTCCTTTCATCATAGGATCACGAATCTGGATGGAAAACCAGGAATACTTTAAGGCTTCTCTTCGAGGAAGTCTTCTTCTGCGGTTGAACTGAACACATACTATCTTTCATGGCTGCTACCATGGATATATATATTTCATCATCTTCAATGGATTATAGGATTATCTCCCTCCTAACCCTTGCTTCATGTAAGAGTGCATATAGTCGGATCCCTCCATATAACAGAGTCCACACTTCCATCTACATCCTTGTTGTCTTCTGCAATATATAATTGGCTCTCTTGTCTAACATAGTCCATGCTTCTGTCTTCTTGTTTTCTATAAAACGTCATAAATATTTTTCCAATTTCCTCTCGATTGTTGACTTCTTTATTTCTTTTCTTCTACTAACTCTCTTCATGATTGATTCGGCTTAATAGCTTCCACATTATTTGTATCTCATCTTTTCATGTGTATTATCTAATGATATCCATTTCCATCTTGTTTTTTCTTCCATAGGTATAGTTCTTCTTGGAAAATATTATAGATATACAATATATGTACAGAGACGATGCAAACAAGATATGTACAAGAAATAAGAAAAGTGTTGTTACCTTTTTAGAAGAATAAGTCTCTTCCATCCTGCTTAGTCTTCTTTGTAGGTTCCTTTTCTTCAACACTCAATGCTTCATGTTTCTCCTTCCTTCTCTTTAGCTCGAGACACTGATTCTTGTAGTGACCGTACTTTTGACAGTTGAAGCATTGTACTTTTGAAATGTATGTCTCTTGATTTGGCTTCCTCCTTGAGACAAACTTCCTTTTGTTCCTGAAGTTCTTGAATCTTGTTGTGAAGGCTTGATCATCATACTTCCTTTGGGGTTTCTCTTTTGCATTGATCCTTGATTCTTCTTGAGCACACCAATTCCTTCTCTGAAGTGATCTCTTCAATAGCTTGTAGTTGATCTCTTAACTGGGAGATCC
The DNA here is from genome assembly GCA_010110895.2 of Picea sitchensis. Lineage (NCBI taxonomy): Eukaryota > Viridiplantae > Streptophyta > Pinopsida > Pinales > Pinaceae > Picea > Picea sitchensis. The sequence goes on along the minus strand of SNQJ01S0045322.1, from coordinate 184,124 downwards.
TTACAAAGTATGATGTTATGATGTCGTCATCATTCATCTTCA